>JAZGTI010007425.1:4721-21670 GCA_036877585.1 Botia kubotai | reverse complement strand
CATGGCATGTCCTAAATTTTTTATTATTTGTATTATCATTAGTTTTAAAGGCATGCGTGCTTGCAAATAGCTAGAGCTTTTTAGTTTGAGGATGGCAAGTAACAGAATAGCAATGTGATTGACTGTCAAAATCCTTTAATGCAAATGACACAACAAACAAGAAAACGGCACTAATGAGGCCACATATTAAAATCCTCTTTATTCCAGGCTTTTAATTGCATCAGCTCTTTCTGCCTTTGATTGGCCAGTAGCTCTTTGATTTTCAAAATTGTGTGTTTGTGCGCACACTTTTCTACCTTTTGTTGTTGTCTCTGCTTTTCAAATGTTGTTACTGAGGTCACATTTTGGTCTGATTTGCATCTTTATTTACCCCCACGATACTCAAAAAGGAGATTGCCAGTGACAAGGACCAACAATGTTTGGTGTGGAGCACATATATTATAAATGACCATATGCTTATTTTTTGTTTTCTCTGACCAGGCTTTAGAGAAAAGAGCTTCGGCAGAATGTAGGTCAATTAGAGGCAAACAAGTGATAGGAAATCAGTTTAAATTTTAATTTTTTTGCAACTGTGTGCAGCACATCACTGTTTAGAATTATATAGGATGGGATTTGCCTCTTACAAGTGGTCACAAAGAACATTATGTGAAATGGTTAATGACATCTGCAAGAAGTGGGCAATTATAATCTAGTTATCCTAGTAAATTTTGCACTAATTTTGCTTTTGAAATCCATTTTTCTGTAGAAATTTTTGACAGCCCCTCAAGTGGTGTAGGTAAGACTAGCTGAAATTCAAAGGGGAAGTCAAACGCATTGAATTGTGGGTTACAGTGTTCATGCAGCGTTGTGTAATGACCTTTTTGATCTGAAGATCAGAGGTTTTGGTTTTGCTTCAGGAGCCAGATTTTACGTGAACACTAAAGTTAAAAATAAAAAAGTTGTGAAATATATTGTTATTATATAGTTCACTGCACAAAACAATTTGTGGTTGACACAAAGCATGTTTATTCTCACTTCAGTTGAACCTGCATATAGGTAGTTTATTCCTTTTGTAGTTTTGTTCATCATAACTGTAAAACATCCAAACTGGATGTGCCAAATGCCAACATATACAATATACACAATACAGTACAGTTTGATTGGACCCACAGACTTTGACATGCAGATCAAAAGCTTTATCCTTCTTTTTGATTGAACCAATGATTACGTAATTAGTAACATATTATTATTAACATATTATTGAGAAAGACTGTGACAAAGAGTACTGCATGCGTACAGAAATTTGCATTCTGTGCACAGTATGTAACTTCAACTATGGAATAGTTACTACTATAGTATACTACTACTATACTACTATAGTTACTAGGTTACTACTTTTACTTAAGAGTGAAGTTTAGCTTCCCATCTACAACACTTTCAGACCGTAGTAATATATTTTTAGGAGAATCAGACAGGACAGAGAAGAATGGACAGGAAGTGGCAAGAGTGATTTTATAGTGCAACTGAAAGGCTCGTAAGTGATAACCCAGGTCTCATCAAATCTGAGCACTGCTAGGGCTACCTGCACACCACTCAAACACATTTCTTCTTGTCAGAATCCTTGAACAAAACTTTTCATTGGCTGAGAGGAAGCAGGATATGGTGCATGCTTCCGAACACATTTGAACAGTCTGCCTTCAAAGCTGAGAACCAGGAGGCAATATCTACGGCCCCCCAGAGTGCAGGAGAAGAGGGCCGCCGTGTGTAACACTGCCTACAACTGCACTAACAACCACAATTAAAGGCAGCAAACCTTGCAGTGGAAATGATACGTACCTGACAATGTACCTGCACTTAAAAACGCTCAGACGTTACCGTATTGCAGTGCGTTCTTCTCGTCTGCTCTCCTGTCTCAAAGAGAGGGGATTAAATTCTTCTAAAGCAACAAACTGTACAGAAGCAGTGAAGCAAACTGTTCTCAGAGCGGGGAGGGAGACGGAGAGAGAGAAGGAGAGGGAGACGCAGAGAGAGAAGGAGAGAGAGAGAGAGAGACGAAGAGGGAGAGAGAGACCAGGAGTTCAGGAGTTCAAGTAAGTTACCGAATCAAGTAAGACCTATTTATAAACCATGGTTTCATTCAGGGCTGTCTATAAAATTGTTCTGTAATCTTCTTTGAGTAGGTGCACTTTGGAGTTACACTACATCCTAATATTTTGGGGGTAGTACAATGTTTTTATAGTACAGTCCTGTAATGCACTTTGAGTATATATTACACAGTAAACAGTAATCTTCTTAATCAGTATTTTTGGTCTTGTTTCCTGGTAAAATGGTATTAACATCTATCCTGTATCTCATAACAGGATACATGTACTTGAAGCAAACTTGCAAAAGATGTTAGGGATTGTTTATATTTCTTATCCCATTGGCAAATAGTCTTTTCTTAGTTTACCATAAATGTTCTTAAATATTGTTAAAACAAGGGAAACCCATTTGTCAATGGGCTGAAAACGTAATTTAGGAGACATTTGAAGTCTTATTTTACGCAATTTTGCTTCTCGGGTAAATTTATCTCATTTAGATGGTTATACTGAAAAACAAGACAAATATTGTGATTAAGAAAATTATTTCCACAGTATAAATGGAAACAGAAAAAACCCTCTGCTCCTTTTTTAATAGCGGTGTAGTTTATAATACTAATACTTACACACCACAAATCCATTGTTATTTCTTTATTATACAATAATTTTCCACTTATCTTGGCAATTGCTGAGGGAAAAGGAAAAATGGCTTTTTATATTTGTTTCATAATGTCTGCTACAGTCTGCCCATCCCTCCTCTTCTCCATATGGGATGAAACTCCAAGGTATATGCCCAGTTTGGCCCGTTGGTTCCTCTGAGCTTGTTTATTGTATAAGCAGGCAGATTATTTACTACTCCCTTGCCAAAACACGCTAAGTAATGAAAGGTCTGTTAAATTTCCACCTGCTTATAATATTTCATAAAAGCCTTTGCCTATTAAAAAGACAAAGGGGAGGTGGGGTTTATTATGTATAATCGGACTCGACCCAAACCTGCAGAAATGTGATTAAATTTGTTTTTTGCATAATATTCAAGGATTTAACTGTATCTTCATGGACCCAAACACTGATACACACACATAACAGAAAAAGAATACAAACATACCAACTTGCAATTGTACACTTTTTGTAAAATAACTGTGAATTATGTGCATTGCTTGTGGTATGTCACATCTGTTGGTGTGGTATCGTGTGTTTAAAGTAATGTCCCCAAAGTATCAATGTCCCAGTAAAACAGACCAGTGGGTAAGTGATGCTGTAGGCCTTATGACCTTGACCAGATGGTAGGAGAGCTCAGGAGCCCTGGGAAAATAAGGTCCCATAGTCTAAAGCACATATACACAAATATACACACAAGGATACACTTTATCATTTAATAATAAATAAAAGTGCTTTGCTGAAAGCTAGGCCTGTCATCCAAGGGTTCCGATCTCTGATAGATTAAAGCTGCTACAATTTTTCCCTTTATTCAATCAGAGGATTTAAAAATACGATTAAAATTTTATGTCAGTTTGAAACACAGAAAAAACAGAGAAAATCACACAATATATCTTTAGCTGCGTTTTCGAAACAGCTCCTCGCAATCAGAGAGAAAATGGAACTAGGATCCTTCTAAATTTATTCCAGTGGTGAAATCCGGACTTCAGGTTCAGCCCTTGTATTCGGTCCTCAACCTCCCAGAGGGCTGTGAGGTGAAATTCATTGTGTGCTTTATATAAAACTCATGCAATCGGGAGGTTGTAAGCTGCAAGCAGGTGGGAGGATAATTTAAAAGAAAGGCTTCCTATTTTTAAACTACCTGCATTTTTTACAACTCAGTGAAAAGTAGATTTAACCTTTGTTATTGGTTTGAACTGTTGCTAAATGGTCGTTTACCACAGTTCTGAAAATTCAGCTCAGACAGTGGGACATCAAGCATTAATACGTTGATGTGTGACATTCATTAAATGCTGCCTGTTTTAATGCATTTTCCTAATTTGTTTAAGGTAAACGCATTAGCACTGTATATAAGGTCGCAGAAATAAAGCATGAAATATTCTATTCTTGAACATTAATGTAAAGCTCAATACATGACACTGAAATAAAGAGTAAGGCCTGTGAAAGAACTTAGGATCTTTCACAGCTGTTCTGTGGGGTTGTCACGTTACACAAATTGAATTTTGAAAGGGCATATGGTGAATATGGCTGGAGGACAGTGTGAGAACGGCCCTATTCCTACTTGTCATTAATTAAAGAACTTGGCTGAAATTAAACAGTCTGTGCAAATTCTTACCATCTGTATCTTAATAGAGAACACAGACTCCCCAAACAGCCACTTTTAGTCACTTATTGGTAATTTTGGCATGATTGAGTTCCACAAAAAAAAACTGAGAGCAATGAACTCATAAGTGCTCATAAGTGAAGATATCATCCAAAAGCATTTGTATGGGAGTAAAATAGTGTTACTGATGGACACCTTTGAATTATTTGAGATTTTACATGATACTTTTTTACTGTCCAGATTAATAATTTTTTAGAATACATTCAAAATGTATCAACATCATTAAGTGTCTATAGGTCCATTCCTCTATGATGGACCTGCTGTAATTATTCATTTCACAAAGCTATGGACTAAATTACCATTTAGTTGCATGTGCAATGAAAACTATTCTTTATCGCCCCTTTCTGCTATACTAATATTGACCAATTGTACCATCAACAGGTTACATGCTGGTGGTTATGAAAAGTCAGGGGCTGTAAAAATGTAAAACCTTCAATTTTGTTTGGAATATGTCTCAAATTTTAATTTACAATTTACATGGTGCTTAAAATATTAGGGATTTCAGAGTCTGAAAAGTATGTCACAACCACCTTACCATAAAAAAACTTCCCATTTGAGGAGGGCTAAAAAAAGCCAATACCAAGAGAAATTAAGTTCCAAACAAAGTGATAAAGGTTTATTTTAATTGACATGTTACTCATGATCCAACATGTGTTAGAGTCAGTATGTGCCATTGCGTTTTTGTATGTGTGCATGTGAAGGTGTTAATGTGTGTGGACCATTTTAGGAGAAACTTGGAGAGAAACTGAGGATGCAGTGTTATCTCTCTCTGTCTCTCTGTCATGTCCCCCTAGTGAGAGCCCTGGAGCAGGAGTAAAGAATCTGTTTCGCTGTGATAAAGAGCTGATCAGTGGCTCCCCAGAGTCCAGGCAGTGCTGGACACCTCACACCAGCATAATGCTCGTGTAACCTGGCACTTATCAGACAGAATAAGACACAAGCTGACTTGGTGAAGTGGAGCCAGTAGAAAAATGCAATCATGCAGGAGAGAAATAACAGGGGTAAGGGGTAAAATGACAGGTATACAAGGAAAGTGCACATAGAATTCAACTACAATTATTCTGGCTCACTTACACGCCTAAGCTGAAAACATAAAACTCTCTGGCATAAACAGGACAGAGCAAGACATTCAGGAGAGCAACAGGAGAGCAAGACATTCCTTTCTGAAATAGGTGAGTTGTTTTGGATAGTATTGGAAAAGCCGCCGACAAATGTGCACTATACATGGTACATCATTCAGTACTGTTTGAAAAGTATCTCGGAGGACTTTTATCAAGTAATTGTTATTGCTATTGAGTGTTGTAATGTCAGTCGTGTTGTTTCATAGATGGAGTGACTGCTATTATTCTAAAATGTGGAAAATGGTAATTATAAAGAATAAGTAGGTGTTGAAACTTTGACTGGTAATGCAGATTTTCAGAGCTGTGGTCTAATGGTTTGCTCCAGATATATTAAACTGTGGTGCTCATGTGGGTGGTTCAGGTCTAAACTCGGCTCACATTGTATCCCTTTCCCACCCCCACTTCCTGTTATATCTTCACTTCCACAGTTATTATTAAAAATATAGGTAGAATGATTATATTCACTGTAAAAAAATATGTTATAACGTAATAACGTTCCATACATTATGGAAATACATGTCTACACATGTACTTTAATATCACAAAACCAAAAATATGTGTTAAGGTAATAAAAGTCAAATTCTCCTCTCCCCTCCTAAAATCTTCTGTGTTCTTCACAAGTGCAGCACAGTACCAATTACAACCAAAGCAATTTAAAAGCAAAACATTTATCATGAAAAAACAAAAGCTATTGAATACCTAATGCTGTTTAATTAATGCAGTTCAACCTGTAGACATCAAGTCAAGGATATCTGTTTTTAAAGCTCCCACAACAATACATAATTTATGATTACAGTCAGGGCATGAAGGCAGGTTTTTTAAATTTATTTTGTTTTGCTGTTTTTATAGAGAAGTGTTGCATCTCACATCCCTGCCTATTGATTCTGCAGTTTAACTGCTGTTTGTTTCAGTTCACTTCACATGCACTCAATAACAAATGTGCTAAGAGCACACCTTCACTAAAGAAAACCAAAAAATCTTGTTTCTCTGCCAATGCAGAGGGAACACAACTGCCATGCAAGATTCAAGAACTGTTTTGATCAAGACCTGACCCCCATCTGGGCCCTTAGATCCAGAGATCTGAGATATATGCTGTCTGGGGTTTAAGCTAAAGCCTGCAACTGTTTGCTCCTGCTGGTTTGTCACAGTTCCAGAAAGCCAAGCAGCACATTGTTTTGCTTCAGAAATAATAATTATTTGTCATTATATTCCACAAAATTGCTAATTTTTGGCTAACAGAGCACATAATATTTTTGGCTTATGGCTAAAATACAAGAATTTTGCAACAATACACACAGATACACTGTGGTAGCACACAGAGATTAAAGCTCAATATCACACAGAGTGCTTGATCTCTAGATTCAGACACTGCTGTTTTTCCTTTCCCCAGTGAGGACTGTCCGAGTTGCTTCACCATGGGGCATATCAATAACCAGCTATAGTGTAAGCAAAATCAATACAACTGAATACATAAGTACAAATCTCTCTCCCTTGGCCATGAAAGGCCTTTGCTCTCAAAGGCAATGATACAGGCTAGAATAGCTAGGTGCCATATGTTTTATTGACAAGGGGCCACAAAACCAATATCTGAGAGCAACTATTCCAAGTCTTAGATTCAAACATTAAGATTCAAACAGTACAGTGAACTATACAGTGAAAGTAAATAGTGACTGTGACTGTTCCTAGTCCCCATCCACTTTCACTCTGCAAACAAACAAAAATAAAACAGCTTAAACTTTCTGCAATAAATTCATGCCTGAGTTTTAGTCCACACCAGTAGGGTTTGTTTTTATAAATGTAGTTTATTTTGGTAACCTTGATGAAATGCAGCGTCGATACATCATGATACACTTCTGACCTTATTGATCTATGTCTGCTTTATAGATAACAGGTATGCTCCTGCAGTTCATCATAAATAATTCCTGATTCTATCATGTCAACAGGATGATTCACATGCCTCATGTTGTCTTTCTACATTTAATCAAGAAACACAAGTTGTAGCATCCAAACTTTCTTTGGCATCCAAACCTTTGTTTGGCCCTCAGTTGTAAGCTTTGTTTAATACCAATCTAGAACTCAATATCTGTGTGTGTGTTCTCTTATGACTTTTTCTTATGAAAAAACATGTTTAATATTATTTTGTTGCACACCGTCCAGAGCAGTGTTGTTACTCATGAGCACAAATAACTATTATTTCTGTGTAGAATAGACAAAACTTTATATTAGGAGAGTCGTGAGACACACAAAGGTCCAAAGCAATGTACATGAACTATAGAGACATATGCCCTAATTATCTAATCAATACATCTAATCAATAAGTAAATTATTGATTAGAAGGCATAAAGGAAGAGAATAAAGGAAAAAAGTATGTGTGATTTTCTCATCTCTAAATTTAAGTAAATGTGCTATTGTCTAATAAAAAACCTGACTTTATTTGTTATCAATCAATGGTTATGTCAGGAGGAAGTTTCACTTGAAATTAATTTGTGACATTGCATATTAGTTATTCTCTGTGAACTTTTCAGAAATAATTTAGTATCTCTGTGGTCATCTCTGAAATGTGGGGTAGGGAATGTTAATGAAATTCATTTTCCTGTGCAGATTCAATGAACCAACAAGCATGAATCATTTCATTAATCTACTGGCAACTTAATGACTCAAGTTAACAGCTGCCATTATTGTGATTATACCATTTATTGCTATACTCTGTGGAACGTGCTTGAGAACACAACTGTAGCACATCTTCAGAGCTTTTCTTCTTTAAAGCTCTTTGCTTTCTTATAACACACTCATAATATGAGGCTAATAAGGTCCTTAATTCAATTTTATCCTGGGACCAAGCTAACTGGCAGGTAATAATATTCAGGGAGATACAGTCACGTCTTCATTTAAAGTCTGTGGAAATGACAATGTGGTCATACACCAGCAATTTATCTTAGTAAAAAGTGAAGCGACACTTTTTTTAACATTTTAACCCTGATGTTCTGTTGAAATGGAGTCTTCTGTTTTTGTATTTGAGGGCCAATTATGAATGTGTAAAATAATAATTTCAGGATAAACCACGTATTTTTCTTATCACCTAACCCAGTAGGCTGGATATTAAAGCTTTATCATAAAATATAATTTATTACAAAATATTATGAAATAGGCAAGTTCTTTTTAGGTATATGTTACAGGTATTTGTCCAGCAGTAGTAATGATGTTTCTGTTTGAGGTCAGTGTTTTCCAAACAAAAATGCATTGAGGAAAAATACAATAAAACTGAAAAAAGTAAACAGCTGGCATGAATCAACAGCTACATAGTGTACACTGTTTATCTCAATTTGTTTAGAGAATCGTTTTATAACTGGGGTCTCTGAGATCCTCACAATACGTAATATTTTCTTAGAGGTGAACTGAAGCATGTTATAAAGTTGTTCATATTTAGTTTTCATAAGATTGGGAAAAGTAATTTAGTATAAACCTGATCAATGTTAGTATATTTTTAAACTTAAAATTGCCTCTTGGTCTCTTAGACCCCAAACGGAGCATCAGGGTTGAATCACAGGAAGTGATATTTCTTTCCAAAAACTATGGTAATTAGTTCTAATCATCCTGATTACTTCCAGCAGAAATTCAATCCTATGTTCTTTGCAAGCAGCTGCCAGTTATTTAAAGAGAGTTGGTTGTTGGTTGCGATTTAATTGAAACTGGAGTAAGTGGCGTGTGTGTGCATGTGTGTGTTAGGGCATTAACTAAAAAAATTCTCATTACAGTAATATTTGCTTCAATTGTGGCCCTGTAAGTAGACCAAACAAACTGTATAATAGTCAACAGGAATGTTGCTACAAGCATTTATCCTGTTTTTCAAGGTGAGAGTGGGAGGTTTTCTCTAGAGAGCATGTGCCATTTAAGAGTACAGAGGAAACTGGAGAAATCACTGGATGAAAGTTACAGTATGTGTTTGCTAAAATGGAGACCTAAATTGTAAGTCTGTCTTACCTGTGCATTCCAGGGTAGACTATTCCATTACCTGTTTTAAAGCATTAGAGCCACACATCTGATGGTTTTGTTTGTTAGACAGATGTCAGAATATTTTTGAACAGTTAAACAACTTGAAACCATTACCTTGCAACCCAGGCTGTTATGCAACCTAATTAAGCAATTATTATTTGCTTAATGGGCAAAATTTAAGTTGAGCAATAACTTCAAACCAAAATTTGGCCCCAGAATCGGTAGCCCCTGATGAGTTACACATTTACATTTATGCATTTGGCAGACGCTTTTATCCAAAGCAACTTACATTGCATTATACTGTACATTGTTTCTGAGTACATGCAATCCCTGGGTTCGATCCTATGACCTTCGCATTGTTGACGCCATGCTCTAACCACTGAGCTATAGGAAAGCCTGTAGCTCAGTACACCTAAATTAGGTTACATTTATCACCCCAGGGCTCACAAAATCATTAGCCCGACGTCCCGGGGCTATTGTGTCATCCAGTCGGGCTACCAAAATGTAATTCAGCCCTGCCCGTCGGCCTATCTTATAAGGAGGAAAAATATTTTGCAATGCTTTTGCATTCTCTCACAAATTTGGTTGGGTAATTATGTTGTATGTAATTTTTGGGCATCGGGGAGCCACTATCACTATGTGGGGTATGTGCTTGCATTCAGCTTTCACTTTCAATTCGTGATTGTGCGAACTGTATATCAGTTACGCTCGTCCTGTCAGTCATTACTCTCCTCATGACAAGTGAAATCTCCTGTAGCAAGATTAAACATGTGGTAGAGAGCGCATGCACAGTGGAGAGAATTGTGAAAATCGCTGATAGTTATGTGTGTGCATGTGTGAAAATAAGAGGTGCATGGATTATTGCAGGTGTTTCAGTTTTTTTCTCCATGCACAGATGGAGAAAGCTGATGATGGAGATGCTATGCCCTCAACGTCGAGTGGCATTTTCTTATCTGTGACTTCAGAATCTGACACAGACTAAATTATGTTCTACATTGTTTTTACAAGTTCATAGAAATGTCAGTTCATTTAGAACCAAATATTTGTATTGATGATTGCAATTTGATTATTTTATACAATTGTTGTTATTTGTGTTCTGAAAATGTTTTTGATTGATGTTTTGTCTCCTTTACAATATTCTGCTTAAAAAATAATGTATTTCTTTTATTTGGGCTTATTTTATTTTGGGCTATCAAAATCTGAAGAGTGCCTGCCTGAAGGGCTACCAATTTGTCTAGTATGTTTATTGCTAGAAAGACAAAACTTAAATTAAACCCAGAAAACACATTTGGTAAGATTTCTGCTGCACACCTTAAAGCACCTAGATTAGAACATTATAAATAAAGTTGACTTGATTATATAACATTAAACGTCTCATATATCACTTTGTTTGCCCAACAACTGTAAGGTTTCTTAGTAGATTAAGCACCTCATATCACCAATCATTTGCTGAAAAAGAAAAAATGAGTTTGTATGAGCTCCATTTTGTCTTCTGTTTGTGAAAAGTGCCAGCTGCTTTGCAAAAAGATGAGCCGTCAGCTGTTGGAAATGGCTTTTCTTAGTCCCTTTTTTTAATACTTTTAGGAGGGGTGATTTTGCTTGCTAATCATGATGAGGTAGTTCTCTCACAGTCTTGACCTAATTGGCAGGACCCCCACTGCTGTACCAGAGGCTGCCTGCGCTACAACATGCACATTGTGTTCCTCTGCAGCTCTAGGATTCGTTGTCATTCAGCAGTTCTCATGTCTGGGACAGAGTGAATAAAACATTCCCATCCATCCATGTTTAAGTGTCTGCACCCACTCTGATTGTCCATCTGGGAGATACCAATGTAGTGCACAGGCTGTTAAGCATTCTGATTGTATCTATAAACAATATGTGCTCTGGATTCCAGGCCTAATTAGGGCTCTGAAAGCTAGCTGAGATGGGATCTTAAATAGGTGCAAGCGATCTGCCAGGACCGGACTCTTTATGTGTTTGTCAAATTTGCAATTATACTGAATTTTATGTAAGTGCCAATTTTTGCCTACTTCATGACATCAGCTGGAAAAATCATTTTGATAGGACCAAGAAAATGTATTATTTGTAAATAGCATTAAAATACATCAGAAAAACACATTTTAAACAAATATATATCACAAAGTATAAAACTAGCTTGTACAGGTACAGTAAGACAAAAACCCAGACTTTTATCTGGCTCAGTGTGGTCGGGTAAAGATGGATGGATTAAAATTGAGTTCTGACACCTGCTGTGTTCAATAAGTCTCCTCCACAGGCTGATCCAGTCATTCTTCTATAGTGAGGGTCATTTCACCTTCTCACAGCTGTGTTATATATAGATTTACAATGGTGATTATGCGCACAGCAGTTTGAGTCTATAGCAGTTTGTGTGTCTGCATGTATATTGCTTAGGCGAGTGTGATGAGCATGTGTTTTTAAATCTTACTCTGCAACAGTTTATTGCCTCTTGATCTTAATTATTCCATTATAATCCAATATGAGTGACATTTTTATGAAACCTAACATTGTCATTGCTTTCCAGTAAAAATATCTTAAATGTAAATTTATTCAGTGCAAATTTACACAAGATATCAAGACTTGTTTCCAAAAATATATACTGAATTAGTCTTGGTTATTTTTCTTACCACATCAAATACTTGTTTTTCTTTTTTAAAAACCTCATTAAACTTTTTTTGGCTTCAAACAAAAACAATTACAATTTGCAGAAAAATCAACTGAATTGATTTAATATATGCAATGTTATTAATATATTTTAAATAATTTTATTGCAACTGTATAGCAAATTTTGAGTCTAAAATGCTGGCAGATTAAACTAAATACATGACACATATACACTTACATCCATATTTTGATGGACAGGTGGATGGATGGATGTCTAATGCGCTTATGCAGAGCTCACATTTATCATGGGTGCAGGACCTTTACTGCTTTGAGACTATCAGAGAAGACACATTCTTAGCATGAACTGTAATGTCATTCCTCATTCCTTACATGTCATTTACAGATATGGTGTAATGACTGATTTCATGTGGACACAATGAGGATGACAATGAGGTCTCTAATGAGTAAGAAAGCTAATGATGGCACCTTAGTTTTCAACCAGCTGGAACACTACGGTTACTGCAGATCTGTGGGAAAAGTTGCGTGAGCGCACATTTTTGGTTTTGTAATAGGACCTTTACAGATAGATGCTTCATTTAATTTGTCATTTGGAAAGACATACTGTAAATATTTTGTAGGCTGAATGATTGTCACCAAGATACAGAACACTGCAACTCATTTCCAGTTTTACTGTTATAAGTTACGTGGCTTGGAACAAAAATTTGATGGGATGTCCATTTGTCCCCCAGGCCTAATGAGTAAGCTGTACCATGGAGAACCTTAGTGGCCCCCACTTCATCACAGGGTCCAAGAAACCACCTAACGATGGCCCTGTTTCTGTTCCTCACAGCCTCGTTTTGATTAAACATAAATGAATGCTTACCTAATTAACTAATATCTTGCAGAAATTTGAACCATATGTTGTCTTGTTTAGTACGTTTAAATGTGGAGATCAATCACGGACACATATTCAATGAAATCTTGAAACATTAGGCACAAATGTTGTCAGTGTTGAAGGACCCCTGCAGCTCCTGCTGCTAATACAGTCTTGATAAACTTGCTCGTGTGATGATTGCTGAAGTATTTAAATACATTGTGAACTGATTTTTCTGGACAGAGACTTGGCCTAGTTGCGGAAGAAAATGATTGTTGAGGGAGCATCAGTCTGATGCTGTGATTAATGTTGAAGAAGACTGAAACGTTTTTTTCATTGCTTTGTCACTTTCATAATTCAATTGAATGACTACAGCAATAATACATTTTTTTATTAACATATATCAAGGCAAATACTATGAGATAAAGTGAATTGGAAATGTTCCCAGAGACTGTTTCTATTAAGACAAATGTATGGATCAGGTTACGAATAAGATCTCTAATGTAGATTTGTTTCAATGGCTACCGTGATTATATCTCACCAAACACTGTAAATCACATCAAAGCCAAAACTATTTAGCCACATTCCTTTGCCTCCTCAACAAAACAAAGTAAATTGTTTATAGGATAATTTGTCACTTAGACCTTACAAAGCCCTTTGTTAGCCCTTACGAAGAGTTATCATTATGTGTACTTTATCCAAGTGTGCTTCAGTGAATTGCTATATTTGTTGCATTTCTCACTGTTAGAAGGCTACACGGTGAATTTTAACTACAGTTGCTAGTTGAATGTTTGAGACAGCACCGTCTTCCAGTTTTATGTATTCTGCAAATGATTTAAAGGGCCTGATCATAAGAAATCAAATCTCCCTTGATCTCTTGAGAAAACAGATTTTTTTTTTGTAGTGGGAAAACACATAACTTTTAAAACTGAAAACTTTTTTCCAAAATCCAAAAATACCATATATTAAATCCAAGCTGTGGTGATGGCTTTTTCTGAAATCCTTGAATTTCTAAGGTCAGACACTTGAAACATTAACATGTCCATCCACATTTACATACCAACGTGCCTGTTTGGTTCAATCGCTCAGCCATGGTGAGTTAATAAATAGAAAGATGTAATGGTGTTTTCATAGTGACTGGCAATTTTTACCCAAGCGAAGGCAAATATTTTATTTGTTGCTGTTGCAGTAAGTGCAATTACATGCAATTACTATTGCTTTGACAAATAGAATGATTGTATCATAAGTCAATATCTCTGTCTTTTAGTCATACAAAAGATTTCTATAAACATTGTAGTAACTTGGTAACCCTTAATAGAAAATAGGAGCAAAAATGAAAAGGTTTGTCACCTGCCACACAAGTATAGTTTCATTAAATTTTATTGTTGAGTTGCTAAAGTTTTGTATGATGCTGTTCAAGGAATTGTATGAGGCAACTACTTAAAATGGCCGTAGCTAAGATAAAACATGTCATGTAGCTAAGAATTCTGGTCCACCTGACTATATATTGCTCTGAGCCCCTCACAGTATTTAAAACACATGTAGTCACCTAGAATCATTTCCGCATTTTTACCCCCATAGATTTTCTTCCCATGTATTCCCAATTTAGATTATGACCAGGATCTCTAATGTAGATTTGTTCCAGCGGCTACCATAATTGAATCTGACAAAATACTGGAAATCGCATTGGAGCTCAAACAACTCAGCCGAATTACCTCGCCTCCTCAACAAAACAAACTAAATTGTTTAGAGGATAAGTTATGTGTCACATTCCCCCCTACAAAGAGTTATCAATATGCATACTCTATTTGAATGTGCGTGCTTCTCAGTGGGTTGAGTGAATTTCAGCTCGCTTTGTTGCGTAACAGTTTAAATATTAGTTTTGAGATCATTTTCATAATTCAAGCCACCACTTTAATGCATGCAGAGTCTATTCTGTGATGACAACTAAAGGAAAAGCTCAAACTGGGCCAAGTGAAGAGGAGTGGAAGAGGAAAGGAAGGGTGAGTGTAAAATAAATGGTGCGGAGCATAAGAAAATTGATGTGATTATTTCACTTATTGGAAGGAAATGGAAAATTGCATCATGCAGCTGGATTGTTAGAGTTTTTCGAGACGTGCGTGTTTTCTCTGAGTCACGGAAGCTGTGCAGAGAATTTGGAAGAAGGAGGAAGGCAGTTAGAAAGCATATTATTTTTAACAGACAGTCATTACAGTTAATGAATGCATTATTTATTGAGATTTACTATAATAAATCTATAATAACTATATAAACTATAATAAATTTACTCTATAGCCAAAGAGTAAATCTACTTAGACTGTCAATACAAATAAGATATATATATATATAAATATATCTTATTTATAAACACTTACTATTAATAAGTGTTTGTAAACTAGTTGCTTTAAATTCAGGTAGGTCAACATTTTTGTTTATTATAAAATTATTATTTTGAGAGGATAAGCAGAAAACTCAATCTCATAATAACAGTGGGGTGGGATATGCTGTACTGTGTTTGTACTCATGTCATTATTTTGTGGATGTATTTAGAGAGTCTGGCTACATACAGTTCTGCAGCAGGGGGGGTGTGCTCTGCTGAATGAATTTCCAACGTACCTAATTATGGGATTATAAATATAAACACATGGAACACGATTTTCATATAAAACATGATACAATCCATAGTCCCAACATTGCAACCAAATGCAATAGCTTTTCTCTCGGTTTAATTTATCATCATAAATATTCATTCCTGCTGTGTTGTCTTTGAAAGAAAACCCTTAGAAGGAGTTTTAAATAAGCCGCTGTAGCAGAATCTGTGAAGAACATATAGCTGTGTGTGGTGTCCTGTTAGCCGACTGCCTGGTGTGCAAGTGATGAGTCTTAGCAGCTTTGCCAGAATGCATAATGATAATGGGCACCTAATGCAGTGCAGTGTGTGTTTTATATTATGAGGAAATGGATCTGCAGTGGAGGAGAGAAATTTATTACTGGCATATAGGGAAAACAAGGATGAGCAGCAGTCACCAGGACATAGGACGTACATGACTGTTTTTAGTGACTTTAGTGTTTGACTGCCATTGAGTTCTAAAGTGTAAACCTTTTACCCTGCGTGTACAGAAGTGTAACTCAACTCTAACTCAAAACTCTAAAGTATTTAATAAGTAACTGTATATAAAAAACTCTTTTTGTACCTTTCATCGGCACAGGTTATGTTCTAAAAAACACTTTATTAGTATCACTTTATTTTAGAGTCCTCTAGTATCTACAGTACTTACTGTATAACTATGCAATTGGTCTGACCAAGGACCAACCCTAACCCATAGTAACTGCATAGTTACCAGTGTTTTTTGGGGGTAAGTACACTGTACATGTGCATGTACTGTAAAATATAGTGCAACCAAAATGTTTAATTACAGTGTGAATCTTAATGATTTTTTTGTTTTTATATTTGTAGTTTTTATTTATGACCACACAAATTTAAAATATGTGATAAAAATAGCAATGCACTAGATATCATTATACTTTATTTCAGGGGATCATACAGACAAAAGCATTTATTCTATATAGTAATATTTGAAGTGCTTTTAGGTTGTAAAATAAAAAAATGAATTAGCTCATAATAATATAAACTGGTCCAAAAATTTCTACATTCAAATTTCTATTTTTTTAATTTATTTACACCATATACTAAAAGAGTTTAAAATTTGGATGCTAAGGCTGCATGTAGTTCCCTTTTGAAAGCTACAGTCGATGCTGCGCTGCTAAGCGCTATGCTAAGCGCTATGGGAAACGTCTTTAGATGTGACCAGCTGTGAATACAGTGTGTAACACGTCAATGGAATTGACACGGAACGAAAATAGCCTCGGTTGGTGACGTCACCAGAGCGCACGCTCGCGAGGCTATAAATAGATGAGCCGCAGGTGCATCATCAGGTCTTTTGTCTTCAGATCACTCTGTG
>JAZGTI010007424.1:0-21670 GCA_036877585.1 Botia kubotai | reverse complement strand
ATAATGCAGATGTCAAACAAGGTTGAGGGTACAAGTGAGGTCCCATCTGAGTAAAGCACCAGAGACAGCATGTGATTCATTTCTGCTGTTTTTCTGAAATCTGAGTGATTTTAAGGCATCTTCCACAAGGCAGTTTGTAAGATGACTGTAGGATTGTTGACATCATTTTGCTGATTGCTTTTAAATGTTTTAAATGTTGAGACGATGATGAATTTCTTATGAATAATAGGCGTGGCAGTGTTGACAAGATGCGTAACGTTTAATTTACTGACATGCAAATCCTAGTTTTATTCTGCTCCGCAGATGGTCAATAGCTCCCCAAATTTTACCACGCTGGCTTATAGTGTTAACATGTTGTTCAGTGTTAAAATACAACCTAAAATGAACAGAGACCTTTGGTAGATACACAGACAAACATATATGAAAACTAACTTTTACATCTCATTTGTAGCGTCACCATATTCTCTCACAGATGTCCTCACATCAGTTTTGATTACTATTCATGTGCCAGCTTACGTGATAAAAGACAAAATAGACAAAAAAAAGAGAGGCTTTAAGTATTTAACACACTAATAACTGAACAGAAATATAAAAAATATACATAATTCAGCCACAAATGCTTTGCGGAATAAACTGTGTGATATAGTTTCAAACTGTCATGTCAACAAGAAACAAACGCAATATCTCAATATTAAACTAAATATATATAAATGAAACCGTATTAAAGTCAGTTTTGTAATATATAGTAGTAATATATCCAACAGTGAAAAGCCCATTACAATATAATGCAGAGCAGAATAAATGTCCTTGTGTGCATAAATTAAGCAACTAAAGAGAACTGTGAGTGTGATAACGTGAACGTTTTCTTTTCCTCACAGCAACAGCTCCTTCCTGATGCCAAAGCTGTGAGTGCCTGTTTCAACTCATCCATGTGAAGTCCACCATATGCTCCTGAATCATAGCGGCGGCCATAGCTAGTGGAGCTGTAGGTTGAAGGAAAACTGAAACCTGAGCCTGTAGCATCGACACTTCCCCTTCTGGAGCCTGATCGAGAACCACTTCTGGATCCAGACCTGGACCCTGAGGTTGATCCAGAGCCACTGACGTTATATGGGCTGTAAAGTCCTTTACTTGACTGAGACGAAGCCTCTAGCAAACGCAGACCAGATCCTTCCTCAATCATGCTTCTGTCCATGGCATCCTTGTACGAGATCTTGAGTTTTGTTTTGGGGCAGGTGAGGTATTTGGAATATCCACTGACGTCTCTCAGTTTCTGGGCGGTGCGTGAATCCAGAGTGCCCTTCAGTACAGCTTCGTCCAGTGATACTCTACCTGAAACATCTGGTTCAATTAATCCACCTGTTAGATACTGGACTTCAAGGAACCGTTGGCCTGCTTCATAGTAGAGCCAACCCTTCTTTAAGGCATGAGCGGCTGACATTTTGGTTTTGGTTCTTGGATCTTCAAATCCCTGAAAAGCTTTCTGAGCTAAATTGATGCGATCAACCACTGTCTTGTCCAGAAGCCCTTTGTTCAAAGCATCAGTAACTGAGAACCTTTGTCCAGTGTTTGGGTCAATAATTCCTCCTGTGCATGCTTGTGCTTCTAGCAGTCTTTGACCAGTTATGTTGTCAACTAAATTGCGACGCATAGCCTCTGTGACTGACACCTTTTCCAACGTATCTGTATCTAGAATTCCAGCCACGGGTCCAGTTACCTCTGTTGGATCAGTCCAGATTGTAGCTGGCGTCTTTATAGTTGGAACTGGGCTCATGGGATAGGAAGAGCTGGATCCAACAGAAGATGAACGTGACCTGGAGCCGCTCATATTGCCAGACAGCATTTCTGCAAATTCAGTGATAGAAAGAGTACCAGCACGGTACTGGTCCAGAGAAGATTGGTCAATGAGGCCCTTGGAGATAGCATCATCAATGTCATACTGCCGCCCAGACCTTCTGTCAGTAATCATTGACTTAACAACACCATCAGATGATGATGTGGTTATCTCTTCCCATTCACATTCTTGCTCTGCAAGCTCAGTGTATGTTTGATGGTCAATGAGACCTTTGCGGTACGCTTCATACACTGACATTTCTTTTCCTGTTTCAGGATCTACAATAACGACTCTTCGCTTGCGCACTGAGGACTTGGAGGAGGTCTTCCTTTCGTGTTTCTTCTCCTTCAGCAAGAGAAGAGAAAGTCCTGTTTCAGTGTCTGTTATGCACCTCTCCATCAGCTGGAGGTAGGTCAAATTCTCCTCTGTGTTTGGATCAAAGAACCCCTTTGTGTCATCTGAAGGATCAGTAAGAATGGCATTCATCTCCTCATCAAACAGACCCCGTTTGTAAGCCACTTCAACAGGCAGTCGATGACTTTCTTCAGGATCAATAATTCCACCTGTGGCTATCTGAGCCTCAAGCAGACGGATACCGTGGTCTTTTAGAATGAGACCTTTTTTCATAGCTTGGAACAGAGAGATGACCTTGCCCGAGTATGGGTCTTTGTAGCCGGTCACAGCCCGCTCAGCAGAGAGAAGCTTGTCTTTAAATTCTGGTCCAACAACTCCTGTTTTCACAGCTTCGTGGACATTCATTTTCAGATTTTTAATTGGATCAATCACATAGCCTGTAGCTGCTTGAGCCTCCAGAAGTTCAAAGGCAGTGCCTGGTCTGATCATGTTCTTTTTCATGGCTTGGTAGACTGACAGCCGATCTTTGGTGGCTTCTACATACACACCTGCAATAGAGCTGATGCCTTCAAGATATTTCTTTAGGTCTTTACTGAGGTCCTCAACAGAAATGTTACCCTCCATTAATGCTGTGTACGTCTTCTGGTCAATAATTTGAGAGCGCAACAGCTCTTCTGGGGTGATCTGCTTTCTAAGTCCTTTAAACAGAAGTCTTTTGTCTGCCAGTGACAATAATCGTAAGCCACTTTCTTTATCAACTTTGCATCTTTTGAGAAGTAGGGCATAAGAGAGTTTTTCATCAGTTGTTGGATCTGTGAAATGTTTGACATCTCCACTTGAGTCAGATATCCTCTCACTGGTTTCTTTGTTAATGTATCCACGTTGCATGGCAACATCCATTGGGAGGCGGAAATAGTACTCAGGATCCATGAGGCCACCTGTTGCTTCCTGAACCTCCAAAAGCTTCAAGGCATAATCTTCAGGAACAAGATCTTTTTTCATGGTTTGGAATAGAGAAATTATCTTGCCACTGTAAGGATCTTTGTAACCTGTGACTGCTCTCTCAGCAGACAAGAGTTTGTCATGATACTCTGGGCCAACAACACCCTTCCGGACAGCCTCATCAACTGTTAACAATTCATCCTTCACAGGGTCAACGATAAATCCAGTTGCTGCTTGTGCCTCCAACAGGTCGATGCCAATGTCAGGTTTGATAAGACCTCTCTTCATGGCTTGGTAGATGCTAACTTTAGTATAGTTCTCTGAGAGTACTCCAGCAATGGTGCCTGTGCCAAAGAGGTACTGCTTCACAGACGGCATCTCCATGACTTCCCGGATGCTTTTCTTGTCTTGTTTGAGCAAGTTGTATGTTTCAAGGTCTATAATACGAGCTCTGTAAAGTTCTTCGATAGTAACTCGACGTCTGATTACATCACATGACATGCTTTGCTCAGTCTTGATGATCTCTCTTTGTTCAATGATTTCAATTATAATGATGATCATTCTCTCTTTTGTGATTTTGCCCGTGCGGTACTGTTCAAGGAGTCTTTGTTTTTCTTCATCAGGGAGCAAATCAGACTTCATGACATCCAATAATGTCACGTGTTTTCCTGCAAAACTTTCATGTGTTATATCCACTTGAGTGTTATCTAAGTCACTCTGCACTTGTTCCTCAGTGTAAACATAAGATTTCTCAGCTTGATTTGGAGTTTCTGCTTTTGAAAGCACTAGCAGGCAAATTCCAAATTCTGGATCGATCGTGCACCTCTCTTTCAGTTGTTTGTATGTGACACTCTCATCTTTGTTGGGGTCTGTGAAACCTTTAATGTCATCTGAGGGGTCTTTGAAAGATTTAGCCAGCTGCTTGCTAAAGTAGCCACGTTGAATGGCTACATCACTGGGAAGGCGATGGTTATTTACTGGATCAATTATTCCTCCAGTGGCCTCTTGAGCATCTAGAAGGGGTATGGCATGCTGTCTTAGAACAAGCTGTTTCTGCATTGCTTGGAAAAGAGAGATCTTATTGCCAGTGTATGGGTCTTTGTAACCTGTTACAGCTTTCTCTGCTAATAGTAATTTCTCATGCAGCTCTGGGCCAACAATTCCAGCCTTTATAGCATCATCTACGGTAAACCTCTCATTTCGCATGGGATCAATTATGTACCCAGTAGCTGCTTGGGCCTCCAGCAGGGAAAGACCTGTGTCCGGTGTTAGTAGTTTCTGCTTCATTGCTTCATAGATGCTGAGTTTTTCTTTCATTTTTTCCACCAATACCCCAGTTACACAATTTGATCCTTGCAAGTAGCATTTGACAGAGTCAATTTCACTAATCTCTGCAGGTTTCTTCTTGCCTTGTTGGAGTTTATCATATGTGTCTTTGTCAATGATTTTAGATTCAAACAAAGAACTTGCTGTTACAGGTCCCCTGAAACCCTCAAAGCTATCTTCACGCTTATTTTCCTTTTCATCCACTATTGTGATCATTATCTTGATGAGTTTCTCGATACTGACCTTTCCTGCTTTATACTGTTGAATGAAATAAATTCTTTGTTCTTCTGTTAAATATTCAGAGTTGATAATTTCCCATATGGTGACCTTCCTTCCTTTAAAACGTCCACTCTTTAACTCGACTGTAGCATGGCTCAGGGCATCTTTAGTTTGTGGGTCAGAAAGAGGTTCCATTTCCTTTGACTTGATTGCCTTTTCTGAGAGTGGAAGCAATGGAAGACCTGTCTGTTTATCAGGGATACATATTTTCAGCAATTGAGCGTAAGTGACATTTTCTTGTGTGTTGGGGTCAACAAATACTGTATTGGAGTCAGATGGGCTACTTAAACTTTTGTTTATTTCCTCATTTAGGTAGCCACGTTTACATGCAACATCTTGACTGATGCGGTAACTTTTCTTTGGGTCAATTATACCTCCAGTGGTAAGTTGGGCTTCCAACAGCCGTATACCTTGGTCTTTCTTAATGAGATCTTTTTGCATAGCTTCAAAGAGGGACACAGTTTTTCCAGTATATGGATCTTTGTAACCACAAACTGCTCTTTCTGCAGATAGCAATTTCTCATGCAGCTCTGGGCCAACAACACCACTTTTGACTGCCTCATCAACAGTGAGTTTTTTATTGTTTGTTGGATCAATTATGAACCCGGTTGCAGCTTGGGCCTCTAAAAGGTCAATTGCAGGTTTTATTCCAAGGATGTCCCTCTTCATGGCTTCGTAGAAAGACACCTTTTCCTTAGTTGACTCAACAAGAACTCCAGCAATACTGTGCGTGCCCTGTAGGGCTTTCTTAACAGGTTCAAGCTCAGACACTTCTTTAATAGTAGCTTTGCCAGTGTGCAATTTGTTGAATAGGTCTTTATTTATAATCTTTGCTTCCAAAAGTTCTGCTGCAGGCACAGAAGATCTCAGACCATCAAAGGCAGGTTCCTGTTGATTCTCTTTGTCCTCTACAACAGTTATGACAAGTCTAATGATCTTTTCAACTGTAATTTTGCCTGTCTTGTACTGACGGATGAGATCCTTTTTCTGATCCTCAGTGAAGTATTCTGAATTAATGACTTCCCAAATAGTGACTGTCCTTCCTTTAAATCTTCCAAACGGAATGGATACATTTGCCTTACTAAATACATCTTTGGTTTCTTTATCTGTATAAGTTCTTTCAATCTGCCCTGCTTGCTCTGTGATTGGTAGTAATGGAATGCCTGTATCAGGATCTGGTTTGCATTTCTCAAGTAACTCAGAGTAAGTGAGTCTATCCTGAGTATTAGGGTCTATAAATGCTTTTTTGTCAGCAGGAGGATTGGACAAACTTTTGCCTAGATAATCATCCAGATGACCTTGTTTGCAAGCTGTTTGGACTGACACACGGTGGCTATTGACTGGATCAATTATTCCACCAGTTGCATATTGAGCATCAAAAAGTTTGATGGCCTGGTCCTCTGTGATCAAACCTTTCTTCATGGCTTCAAACAGTGAAACTGTATCCCCAGAGAAGGGGTCTTTAAATCCTGTGGCAGCCCTTTCAGCAGACAACAATTTGGTGTGCAACTCAGGGCCAATCAAAGCATCCTTCACAGCTTCATTGACAGAAAGCCTTTTGTTCTTGATGGGGTCAATTACATAACCACATGCAGCCTGAGCTTCGAGAAGCATTATAGCAGTGCTTTGTAGAATCTTCTTGTCCTTTAAAGCTTGGTAAATGCTCATTTTCTGATTGGGTTCAACTATTACACCACCTATGGAATCTTTACCTTTGAGGCACATTTTGACTTTGTCATTCTTAATAAGATCTTGCACTGTGGTTTTGCCATTCCTAAGCTTGTCAAATTCTTTTTTGCTGAGCACACCGACCTCATGAAGCCTGCTCGCAGGCACCTTCTCTCTGATTCCATCAAAGGCCAGAGGAACATCTGTTTTTACACCGTACACTTCTGTAGAGCCATTGAGGGCCGTCTTTGTTGTTTCTACCGTAGTCATTTGCACCAACTCTTCTTCAGGGACCTGATCAGTTTGGATCTCAGTTTCCTTGGTGTGGGATGGCTGTGTATTCTGAAGCTGCTGGAGTTTTTCCCTCAAGTTCTTGTTCTCTTCCACAAGAAGTTTCTCCTGTTCAAGTCTCTTCTTCTCAAGCTCCTGCATCTGTTTTTGCTTGCTGTGCATCCCCTCCTCAGCTTCCTTCTGCTTTTTGAGAGCAGCATCCATGGCAGACTGAAGCTTTCTTTTCTCCTCCTCCATCTGCTTTTTCTGATGTTCCCGTTCGTCTCTGAGAGCGTCAGCCCTCATCACTTCATCTTCATATTGCTTCTCCAGCTTCTTCTTCTCCACCTCAATGGCCTTCTCCTTTTTCAGCAATGCCTCTTTTTCTGCAAAGAAAGTTTGGTGGAGGACCGTTTGTTCCTGCTGTAACAGTTCTTGTTGCACACTGGCCATCTGTAAGAAAAAGGTAGAAAATAAATGAATGGAATCTCTGTAATTCTTTGTATTATATTCAAATGAACACAAATGATCCAGTTTCACAGAACACTATAAAGGATGAGTTAAAATGACACTAGTTTAGTTGGTTGATAAACTTCCAGCACATTATAGTGTCCATGTTACAGACATTAAACATTAATATACACCAATTCCAGGTAATACCATTAACAGCATTAAATGTTAGGCTGTGCAACAATTGTGTTTTGCAACGTTTCATTTGGGCTCTGTAAACATGAGCTGATAAATGGTTTATTTTTATTTAAACGTGAATAATGATTTAAATTTCTGTCTGTTTATTACACAAATATCCTATCACTGTAGAAGACAGAGTGTGACCACTCCAGTCATGTGCATTACTTTTCAACCTTTGTGGAGCTTAACTTTCTTTCCTCTAATAAATTCCATTGTATAACAGAAGTTGTTCTCCATAGACTTGAGTCATATGAGCTTAAGTCATATGAGCTTAAGTCATATGAGCTTAAGTCATATGAGCTTAAGTCATATGAGTTTGGAATGGCCTGAAGAGGAGTAAAACTTTACAGAATTGTGGGTGAAGATAGCATGAAAGAACTGCATTGTATAACGGACACTATAATGTAAAAGGTGGCCAAAACATCTTTATGACAACTGTAGGATTTCATACTACTCATTAGTTTTCTCATGTTAACTAATATGCAGTTGAACAAGCTTTCAACTGCATAACATGAACAAGCTTTCAGGCTGTGTAAAGACTGTTAATTGTTAATTACGGGATTTAGGGTAAGTAGGGTAATACCTCTTTTGATTGCTTTTGTAGGTCAGCTGCCTCTTTTATTAATTTTTCCTTTTCTTTCTCGAGCTCTGCAATTGCTTTATGTAGATCATCAGCCTCTTTTGAGCTCTGCAACCTGTGTACTTCCAATTTCTCAACAACAACGTGTTTTTCTGAAGTTTGCTTTTCTGTCTCTAGCAGACGGGCTTTGATTTCATCTGCTTGCTTCTTGAATTTTCTGGCTTCCTCCTCAGCTTTTGATTGAGCTTCACTTAACTCTGTCACCTTGATCTTCAGTTTCTCAGCCTCTGCACTTATCTCCAATTGTCGTTTGTGTTCAGCTTCTAAGGATTTCTGGAAACCTTCAGTCTCCTGTTTCAGGCGCTGTTGCATCTCCTGTTTGGCCTCCAACAGCTTTTGAGCTTCTACCTGAGCCTGATCCTTCTGTTTCTGGAGCTTTTCAGCTTCAGCCTTCAGTTTTGTTGCCTTTAGAATGGCCTGCTTCTTCTCTTCGAGCATCTTATCAGCTAGTTCCCTCTGTTTGGCGAGATCTGACTCTGCGATCTGTCGTAACCTTGCAGCTTCTTGAGCCTCAACACTGAGGCGTGCTGCCTCCTCTGCTAACTTCTTCATGTTTTCAGCTTCCTTCACAAGAAATTCCTTCGTGTTGTCTTTATCTTTCTTCCTAAGCTCCTGGTTTTCCTTCTCAATTTTAAGCTTCAGTTTTAGTAATTCCTCCACCTGAATCTTGACTTTTGAGAGCTCATCCTCTACCTGAGCTTTTTGCTTCACAGCATCACTGACCTGTTGTTTGAAACGTTTAAGTTCATCATCAAGGATGGATTTCTGTTTGTCTGTCTTGTCAAGTTGCAGTTTGACCTTCACCAGCTCATCTTCAACCTGAGACTTCTGCTTCAAGGTCTTTTCTGCAAGCTTTTTGTACTTGGCCATCTCAGCATCAGCCTCTTGTTTCTGTTTCATAGCGGCGGTCTCCGCCTCAGCCCGCCTGGAAGCTTCTTTTTCAGCTTCTTTTCTCAGTTTCTCAGCATCTTCCTGGGCTTTGGCCTGCTTGGCTGCTTCGGCCTCAGCAGCTTGCTTTTGACGCTCGGCTTCTTCTGCTTTCTTCTTGAGCAGGGCCGCCTCTTTCTCAGCCTTTTTTTTAGCCTTTTCTGCCTCTTGTGCCAGTTTCTTCGCTTTGTCAAACTCTTCCTTAAGTTTCTCCTGCGCCACGCTGTCTTTGTTTTGCTGTACAAGAACGACTTGGGATTTTTGCTCGGCAGCAGTACATTTCTCTGCAGCCTCTTTGGCTACGAAGATCTGTTTCTCTGCTTCCTTCTCTGCGATCACCTTCTGTTTTTTGGCCTCATCTGCTATCTTCTTAAGACGTTTGACCTCCTCTTGAGCGGCTTTATGCTGTTTGGACGCCTCTTCCTCCGCAGCTTTGATTTTCTTTACCTTCTCCTCCGCTGCTTTTCTTTTCTTCTCTTCTTCCAAAGCAAGTTTTCGGAATTTCTCTGCCTCCTCTTCTGCCTTGGCTTTGCTCTTCTGAGTCTCATCAGCGACACTCTTCAGTTTGTTAAGCTCAAGTTCAAGACCCTTTTTGCCAGTTGAAGCCTTTTCAAAATTGAGCTTCAGAATGTGAATCTCCTCCTCTACCACTTTTCTCTGCTTCAGGGTTTCTTCTATGATTTTCTTTTGCCTGTCAAGTTCAGTGTCTGAAGACTTCTTCAACTGATTGATCTTTTCTTCTATGGCTTGCTTATGCTGAGCTGCTTGATCTTCAAGGACTTTCCTCTGGTGAGCCTCGGTTTTGGATTTTTTCTTTAGACGTTCATTTTCAGCTTCTTTCTCCTTTAAAGCAATCTCAGCTTCAGCTTTTACACGGGTTGCTTCATTGATAGCCGCTAACTTTTCTTTGAGGATCTTCTCCGCCTCTGCTCTCTGGCGAGCTGCTTCATCCTCTGCAAGCTGCCTTTGTTTCTTTGCCTCTTCGCAAACTGACCTCAGTCTGGTTGCCTCCTCAGCAAGTTCCCTCATCTTCGCAGCCTCTGATTCAAGCAGTTGTTTGCTCTTTTCAGTGTTGGACATAGTCTGCTTCTCAGCTTTAGATCTGAGCTGCAGAAGAACCTCCATCTCCTTCCTAACTTTGAGCAGCTCTTCCTCCAGCTCCTTCTTCTGTTTCACAGCAGCATTGACTTCATTCTTTAGACGGTGGAGTTCATTATCCAAGACGGTTCTTTGTTGCTCAGCATGCTCAAAATCTGCTCGTAACCTAATGAGTTCCTGCTCAGCTGCCAGTTTTTGTTGAGCTGTTTCTTCAGCCTTCCTCCTTTGGTTGTCAAGTTCCTTTTCTGCAATCTCTTTCTGTTTAAGTGCAGCCTCCTCAGATTTCGCCCTCTTCTTTGCCTCCCGCTTGGCTTCCTCCTTCTGTCTCTCTGCCTCCTCTTGAGCCGCTGTTTTCTTAATGGCTTCTTCCTCAGCTTGGAGCCGAAGACGTAGAGCTTCATTAGCCTTCTGTCTCCACATTTCTAGCTCCTTCTCAGCCTGCTCTCTTGCCCTATCTGCTGCAGCTTGCTGCTTCTTCAGACGTTCAGCCTCTTCCTGCAGCTGAGTGACCATGACTTGCTCATGTCTAAGTGACTCTTCCAGTTTTGCCGTCAAGGACAGCTGTTTGCTGGTTTGCTGGGTGGCAGCGGTCTTCTTGGCCACCTCTTCGACCACGTGAATCTGCCTCTGTTTTTCCAGCTCTGCTTGCTTCATGTGCCTCTCAGCTTCTTCTGCTTGGAGCTTGAATCTCTGCAGATCTTCAAGGGCCTTCATCTTCTCTTTGGCAGCCTCCTTCTCTGCTGCTGATTTCAGCTTAAGCTCCTCTTCCGCCTTGTGTTTCTTTTGAGTCTCTTCAGCAACTTGCCTCCGAAGCTTATCAGCCTCTTCCTGGGCTGCCTTTTGGAGGTGGTCAGCTTCAGCTGCTTTGTCTCTCAGCTGCTGAAGCTCAGTTTCAGCTGTGGCTTTTTGTTTCATCGTCATCTCTAGCTGGATGCGGATTAAACGGATCTCTTCTTCAATTCTGCTGCTGCTTAAGAGTGCTTCTTCTACCTGTGCCGTCTTAGACTTGATTTCTTGTTCTGAAAGTCTTTTGAGCTCCTGAAGCTCTCGCTGGATATTGTGCTTCTGCTTCTCGGCATCAACGGCAACATCCTGCCGTTTGTTGACTTCGTCTTTCATCCTTATTTTCAGCTCATGTGCCTCCTGTTCTGTTCTAACAATGATCTTTTCATGAGATTCAGCTAACTGCCACTGCTTTTCTAGTGCGGCCTGCATTTCAACCAGTTTTTTTTTCTCTTCCTCCTTATGTCTTTCAGCAGCGTTCTGTATTAGTGGAAGTAAACAATAAGCTGTTAAACATTTAAGAGTTAGATATGACGTCTGTAGTAAATGTAAGTACATAAAGTAACAGGAAGTTAATATGCTAAACTAGTAAAATATGTAGCTGTAGACGATTCATAAAGGACAGTATAAGATTACAATGTATGGTACACAGAATGAGACACAATCACAACTAAAACCACTACAGCTGTAATTATACAATATATGATGCTATAATGAGATGTTATGATTAGATATTACAATTTTCCATTTCCATTCCATTTTGTAATTAATTAATTAACTCAACTTAGGCATTTTGAAAACTAACGAGTAGTGATTTTATCTCAATATTAATTGCACACTGAGTGCAAATAAGACTAAATGTAATTAAATCTAAAGTTGTGGGATATAACATATATCTAAATATGGGACCTAAAAAACGCAGAAAAGATTTATTATTGTAGAGGGGAAAATAAAAGCGTTGTTTATAGCAGCAAGGCAGAAGTTCTTAATCTGCAATTGAAAGCATTTTTAACATGTTTGTGGAATTGTCATGCCTACAAACTGTATGAGTTTATTGATGCAGCGAGAGAGTGTGGAAGAAAATAATGCCAGACCGGAGTATATGAAAAAATAAATATAAGATCTGATGAATGCCATGGGATTTCCTGGGAACACCAATATATAGCTATGCATTATTTCATATTTTAACATGTATTTTAATAATGCCAAAAATGCAAAAACATAATTACTGTCAGATGTTGTACTATCTGAAGAGTGATTGGAAAATTACAAACAGGCATTTTTGTGGAAAATTTACCTTTTAGCGCCAAAACACGGCAAGCATTCATCATGATAAAGCACTGGGCAAACGTTTAGACAGGGAAACAGAAAAGAAAGGTTAGAAAAGAAAAGGGAAAACCAAACTGTGCAGAAAAGCATCAGAGAGAAAGGAGTGACAGTCAGGCTGAGGCACAGCAGAGTCAAATCAACAGCAACCAGAAGCATGATGCAAGAGATTACACACAGCATCCAAGCAGAAAAATGAGCTTAACATCCACCAATGTAATGCTTAATTGTACCTGAATAGGTGTACAGTAAATGCTGTGTATAAATTTCAGTGGTTTTGCCGTGACCTGAGAATGAATCTGTGACCTCTGCATTCCAATTTTTATTCTTTCCCACTACAGGAAAACTGTAGCTTTAAACTATAAAATCAATTGTAACTGTGTCTCATATGGTTTGCACAGTGAAATAAATATTTATTTCATATATGGCCATACATTAAACCAGTTAGTGTGTTAAAGTTACATTAGTAGGGAGTGCTTCTTGGAGACTTTGGATTGGACACTTACCTCCTCGTCCTCTAGGCGGCGCTGTGTTTCAATGATGAATTTAATGTATTGATTTGAGAGACTGATCAGCTCACTGTAGCGTGTTCTTAGAGTGACGTACTGAAAGACATTCACACACATTTACAGTCAACATGAAGCAAAGCTAAGAAACAGCATAACCGACCAGAAACAGCATAGTCAAACGGAGCGATGACATCAATGTGTGTGAGATCTCTAACTCATTTATTAACTCTACAATATACTCATTCATATATATATATATATATATATATATACCTCCACTCACATACTGACAAACCAAAGTTTACATTGGAAATGAAAGCTACCTCCTGGATGACGTCATCAGATGAAGACTCCATTTTGCTTTTCTTCACAGGAGAAGCTATGGGCTCCACCAGAGCGTTATAAGTGACCAGCTGAAGCTCATAATCCTGTATGAGATCATTCAGTCAGACTGATGTTCATAAATCATCTGGATTCTGTTATTAAAACACGCTCACAGCTGCGTTCATACGCACCTTTATGGCGTCAATGTACGCTGTAGCATATTGATGACACTCGTCCACCTTCTCCTGGTTCTTCTCTATCTCCTCTAGCAGTTTCTGTGCGGTGGAAATAATGTTCAATTATTTCGTTTTTAAAAATAAAAACAGTTTAGTAGTGACACAGAGCGCACTGCTGCACAAAAGCCTATGGTAACTGTTAGGGTTGTCACTGTAACAAAAATTGTAATAATACAATCTGCTTGTTAAGTAACAATCTCAATTGACGTTATTATAGTTTAGTTACTAAAACTATCAAAATATATTTCTGTTATAACTGAATCAAATAAAATAAAGGCATACATATTATCTTAAAAACTATAAAAAGACATTTAAGCTGAGGCACTAAAATTAATAACTGAAAAAAAAAAACACAACTAAAACTGAAACAAAATGTTCAACATCTTATAGCGCAATATTAAAAAAATCTATAATGACAAAAGCACATAACAAGGTAGCTAAAAAAAATGAACTAAAATATTAAAGCTCATTTAAAGCATTATTAAAACTATTATAAAACTAAAAATTAAAACAGGTTAGAATAGTGATTTGTACCTTCTCCTGCACCAGCTGCTCTCGTAAGGCTTTGCTGTCACCAATGAACACAGCATGGAGCTTGTTCTGCCTCTGCTTGGCGTCTGCTATCCAGCGAATGAGCCAGTCGTAGCTCTGTCTGTAGGCCTGCATCTGTCTCCTCATTAGATCCAGCTCTCGCTGTCTCAGGTCCATCTGAGCGAACACAGCCTGCCAGCGCTCCCTTAGGTTGCCCACCAGCTGCCTGTAATGCTCCAGTTCAACACCGCGCTCGCTGTGAAGCTGAGACATCCGATCGTTCACTTCCGTGGCCCTCTGAAGCTCTTCCTCCAGGCGGTCAAACAAGGCTTGCTTGCCCGCAGCTTCCAAGCGCATTTTCTGTAGTGGAGAAAGTTGAAAACATGTTTGAGGTGAATGTGAGGTCACGCACACTTTAACTGTAACCGCAGGTATTGCGATCAATGTATGATTTTTGAGGCAGGTACCAGCAGCTGCGATTGGTCGGTGTCAACTTCCTTCTCGTTAACAGGAACTTTGTTCACATCTCGAAGCTGGTTCTCATGCTTGGTGAGAACATCCTCAGCTCCCTGTGTGCTGCGGATCACCATGTCGATGTTCTTCAGCCTGTACAGACAAGAAGATCAGGAAGGTCTTTCGATCTTGCTCTTAAGTGGAGAACTTACATGCATACATGAGAAAGACTGGGGATAGACTCCGACTGGATACTGACTCGTCCAGGTACACAGATGACAGACTGTAGATGTGGTCCATCTTCTTCTGGGTGATGTCGATCTCTGAGCGCAGAACAGGAGCAGAGCCAGACTGCTGAGATGTTGCCAGCACCTCCTCACTCCTCTCCACTATTTTGTCCAGGTCTTTCTTAATACCTTCCAACTCTGTCTGAACTTTCTGTAAGAGAAAACACGTTTACATGTACATCAGAGAAACAGTTGATCAGAGCTTTGACAGATGAATACGCTATATATGTGTGTGTGTGTATAAATGTAGGACATTCAGCTCAGTGGTGTTTCTCCACACCTTCTGCTCTTTGATCTTCTGTGCACAAGCTTTCAGAGGCTCTTTGTCCATCAGCTGTCTGAGACGATTAATAGTGCGCGTCTCACATTCCTCCAGTCTCAGCCTTAGCTCTTTAATCTGGGTGATGTAACTCTTGCACACAGACTCATCCTGTTCCCCTGTTTAATTGAAGCCATCCATAGAAGAGAGTTCATGTCCACTTTAGCCATACATAGCATGCAACAGAGGTCACCACGAGGTCAACAGACCTGTAGAGTTTAGCTAAAGAAGAGTTTAACACCCTATAGAGCTTTGTGATGGACAGAAACATCCATCACTTGTTAAAAAACCTTGAGAGAACTTTGAGCGAACGTTAGCCAACATTCCCTGTTCACATTTTGGAACGGAACAACACATTGTTTTAAGCATTAAAAGTTCTGTTAATTTGCACATGCTTAAGTGAGTACATTGAATATCAGACTGAACAGGTAAGAAAACCTGACAGTGGTGATGGGTTTCAGACATGCTTTTAATGCAGTGAAATGACAAACATGCGCAAATCAGCATGCACTCTTATATTAGCAACACAGTTAGGTTGACACACTGGTGACAGCACAATGCACATGTAAGTTTAAACTATAATATGAAAGTTACGGGTAGTTGGTTAATCTTTAAATGGACGCTTTGATCTTTACCCATAGATTTCTCTTTTCGTCTGAGGACAGGTTCTGAAAAATACATCTCAAAGTCATAAGTGGAGTTGTGGGTAACAGTCCCATCTAGAGATTAACTGGACTGTCATAAAACCACTAGATACATCAGTAACATATAACCCTAAATCCTGAGGGTCAACGGATATAATGTCTTTTGTGCTGTATCAAGCATGTGGAAAATGCAGTTTTGCTCAGTGCTCAGAGCCGAGTCTTAAAACAGAGCGGCTTCTTCAGACAAGACGGCTTTGTTTGTGTGCAGTTGTGTTCAGGAAATCTAAACCAAACAAACATCTTGACGAACAGTAAAAGTGATGAATGATTTTAATGTGTGTGGACAAACACACCTTGTTCAACAGACCGCAGCAGGTTATCGTAGTGTTGAGTGGCTTTGCGGTAACTCTTCTCAGCTTGCAAGTGGTCGTCAGCGCCGAACAGTTCAGACCCCTGACTGTCACGCATGAAGGTCTGATAGTGCTGCTCCAGGTTCTTGAGAGCCAGGCGATACTCCTCAACTCGCAAAGTCTTAAACTACACAATCAGAAAACATTTACATGCCATCACTGCTTACAATAGTACAATATTACACTGTTGCTACAATCGGATTGTAATCCTACAATCTGATTGGTTGACAGAAAGTTTGATCCAAAAACATGTTCTATGTTCATCTTATTGCTACAGTGTTCAGAACAGCTTTGTGAGGGTGTGACATTTTGTTGAACACTCGAGGCTGTATGTAAAGAAAACTCTGCACAATGGCATCTCTTACTAAACCGAACTATTATTATAGTTTATTATTATTATTATTATTGTCTTATTATAGTAAAACTGCAGTAACCATGTTTATTGACATTGATTACCATTTGTATTACAAATCTTAGTTTAACTACAAATATAATGGTTAAACTGTGGATTTGTGGTTACCATGGTTTAACTTTAGTAAACATGTTTTTATTGTTTTAATATGTAGTAAAATCATGCTTCATTTTTGTCAGGGATGCACTATACATTTACGCATCTGGCATACGCTTTTATCCAAAGCGATTAACAGTGTATTCAAGAATTTTGTCTGTGTGTTCCCTGGGAATCGAACCCAGAACCTTTGCAGCATGTTTGCAGCATAACACATTGCTCTACCAAGTGAGCTACAAAAATATTTATAAATAAGCTATCAAACCAGCACATGTGAGTTTGTCTTATGTTAAGACTTTGAAAGTATGTGAATTACAAAAACAAGATGTGTGCTAGTAGTTACCATGACAAAATTCCAGGAATTAATATGCTGGATATCTCGGATGAGGTACTGCCAGGACAGCAGACTCTTCATATCAGCATGAAGCTTCTGCCACAGGACCATTAACCTCTGATGACTGCCGTCCAACCTGAGGTTCAAAACAGAAGATCAAAAGACACTGATCTGCTCAAACTCTGCTTACATCAGTCTCAACAATCCAACCATTTGTTCTTCCAGAGCTCGTAAACAGCGATCAAAGAACTCTGTGGAACCGGATTGTTCTGCCAGTTGAGGTTAAACGAGGTTAGTTTCAGCAGTTACCTTGAGCTTAACTGAACGGCCTCTTTGTTGGTGGGAGGGATAATGAAACAGATGGAGGGCACTGTGGCTTCAGTCCCACTCAAGCTCTGCACGTTCCACTTGTACGGGTGCGAGTTGTTCACCAGGAAACACTCGTTTCCTTTGTGCACTGTGATCTAGACCCAAAGATTGATGATTTTATGGTTCTGAAGTGAAACTATCGTGATTATTTTATTGCTAATGCACAAGAGCAAACATCTTTGTGTTACCTCCATTTGTTTGAAGTCACAGACAGCTTGAATGGGCACTTTGCCCTTGATGTGGTACGCTGCATTTCTGGGCTTCAGCTGGATAATGGTCTTGGCTCTCTGGCTGAGACCCTCCAGGTGAGTCTTGAACTCATTAAGCAGGTCTTTCTCCTCCTGAAGGCCAGAAGAACAGTGAGTTATTGGGACCATACATAAGGTCTGTCAGAGTTCCTTAAGGGAAAGTTAAAGGAACTTGGCTTTACGATGCCTCCAGACAGCTCCTATCTGGTCTTTTCCACTCACCGCTGCATCCTGTAGCAAGTCCTCCAGCCGTGTGACTGTGATTGACCGATCACACACATATTTCTTCTTCATGATCTCCTCCACCTTCTTCATTCGTTCTTCAGCATCTTTAACATCTGAGAAGAACTGGAGGATGGGAGAATTGGTTACCAGCTAACAATTTTAGGTTGTAAGAGCATTTCCCAAAGCAACGCTACTACTAACGTTGCTGCAAGAACATTTCTAGATAACTTAAAGAGAACTTTAGCTTTTAAAGAACCTCAGCCAAAGTTCTGAGAATGTTCCCTGTTATCTGGGTAGAAGATCAAAATGAATAAGGTCACGTCGGGATCTCAGATGTAAACATCTGACTGTGTAAAGCTGTGCTGACAGATGTACCTGGAAGTACGCTGTGTTTTCTTTAAGATGAGTCTCAATGCAGCAGCACAGCTGAAGAATCCAGCTCCACTGAGTCTGAAGAGCAGCAGTAAAAGCCTACAGAGAAACAGTTTTCAAATTTGAGTTACATACATTAGTACTAACAATTAAAACTATATCATGTATATATATTGATGGTCAATAGTCTAAATGTATTGTCTTGTAGCTTCTGACCTCTACAGTCTTTCTGGCAGGGTGACGCTCTTTCAGAAGCGTGTCTCCAGTCATCTGAACGTTGTGCACTCTCTTCTCTCTCTTTTCAAGATCTCGCATCAAACCCTGAAGCAAAGTACTGGATCAGGAACTCCACTATGTTTGCTTTATTCTGGTATATCGCTATACCGGTTGAGTTCTGTTTTCAACATACTACGATTTGAAACATACTTGTTTTAATTTAGAATACTGTTTAGGGCGCGACTTGGGACACAGGGTTAGTGAAGGTAGAAGTGCTTACGGAATAGTTGTCCTTCTTGGCGGCCATGTTGGAGTTTCTGTCGCTCCAGTCGTAGTTCACCTCCTCCTCCTCTTTCTCGTTCAGCCACATCAGCTCTTTGGTGGCGGCCACAACAAAAGCGTGCAGCTGGTCTAGACTGCGCAGACGTGACTTGGACGAGTTCTGAGGGAAAGCAATGACTACAATGAACAAACTAACAAATGAGCTGATTTCATCAGGTAGTCAAATATCAGTCAAACTGAACTGCTATGTAGTACTGGTAGACAAAGAGACTGATGCTGGATTGAAGAACGCACCAGCAGTTTGTCGTACTGAAGGTCCAGTTTGCTCAAGAGTTCTCGATAGGCTCGCTTACTGACTGGAGTCAACTGATTCTGAGGAAAGAGAGAATTATGTGAGTCAGTATGTGCTGCATTACTAGACAATATAAATGTAGTTTATATATAAATATCATTGTAATCTATCTCATCAGCCCACTGTAATCTACCTCATCAGCCCACTGTGATCTACCTCATCAGCCCTCTGTAATCTACCTTATCAGCCCTCTGTAATCTACCTCATCAGCCCACTGTAATCTACCTCATCAACCCTCTGTAATCTACCTCATCAGCCCTCTGTAATCTACCTCATCAGACCACTGTAATCTACCTCATCAACCCACTGTAATCTACCTCATCAGCCCACTGTAATCTACCTCATCAACCCACTGTAATCTACCTCATCAACCCACTGTAATCTACCTCATCAGCCCACTGTGATCTACCTCATCAGCCCTCTGTGATCTACCTCATCAGCCCTCTGTAATCTACCTCATCAGCCCGTGCATGATCAATCTTGTATTTGAACTCCTCTATGGACTGATGAAGGCCGCGGTGGCTGCCAAGATGAGACTCCACAGTGGGCAGATCTTCTCCCCATTCTGCCCCATCAATGCGTCTCTGGTTCTCCTCCACCCACACCAGAAGGTCCTGAATGTACTTGAGAGGGACTTCATCGAGTTCAGGTCTTATGCGCTGAGGAGCCTGCTGCAGGGTTTGGACGGGGGAGATCTGGGTCATGGACACCTGTGAGACAGTCACACCTGACTTGTGACGCAGATGAAAATCACTGCACAGGTTGACCAGACGTTCATGAAGCCGGTAAACCCTGAGAAAGACAGAAAGAGAGACGAGTTACTGTGTGAGGCTAAATCATACATAACTGGATAAGTTTTACATTATTTATGTACATTAGTCACGCAATAGTTGATATGTTAAAAATATTTCATTGGCTTTATACCCTGTACAATAACAATGAAGTTGTCTAATCTAAGCGAAAATTGACACAATACTTGATTAATAAAATTATAGGTGGTAAGTGATATTTTTTTTAAATTGGAAATGGAAGCAATCACAAAATGGTCAGAATGCAAACAAAAATAGCAAAAATCTTAAAAAAGTACCAAAACATCCTTCACATTTTAGCATAAAGATTTTTGCTGTTACACATAAATACTCTGTGCAAACATAAAACACTGACCACAGTATGACTCAATAAAAAAATGGTATTGACCTTATGTACATCTGTTCTGCCTGTAGATGGCGCTCATCTTTAAGCAACTGAACGTCATTGAAAAGATATCGGATCATGTTTTCGGCCTTGTTCAGGTCCGCCTCTATCTCAGGCGCGTGCTGGAGTGGTTTTCCTCCACGCAGAGAACAAACATCCTGCAAGAGTGAAGAAATATTCATGTTACTTGATTTTGAAAGCAGCAGATTTCTCCTGCTGACATCGAGTATGTGACGGTTCTTTACTGAAAATCAGTGTTTCTCACCATCTGTAGCAGCGTTTCCACCTGGTTAAGGTGCTCCTCACAGACCCCTGACTCCATCTGAACCTTGCTGACTATTTTCTGCAGATGCTCCAGTCTGCATAAACACACACACAGACAGTTGGGTTTGCATGGTTTATGGGAACGTTCCAAAGACATAATAGTTTATATAATATATACTGTACAAACTGTATATTCTACCCCCTAACTACACTAACCCTACCCCTAAACCTAACCCTCACTGAAAGATGAATTTAGAGATTTTTAAATGGCTCCGCTGGACTACTGGAATTATATTGCAAACTACTTGTGCAGAAGTCACACACTTGTGCTTGAATAAATCAGCCTATGAGGGGTTATAATACAGATCTGTGAGTGAAGCATCAGCTCACCGTTCAAACTCTGAGCGCAGCAGCTTCTCCTGTTCCAGAATGGCCACGTGCAGACGACCCCAATCCTTTTCCACATCGACGGGGTGATAACCGGGTGGAACCTTGATCTGACCCGACTGTACCGAACCCTGGTGCCAAACAAACCCATGCAGAACACAAGTGCAGAACACAAGTGCAGAACACAAGTGCAGAACACAAGTGCAGAACACAAGTCAAATCCTGGTGAAGCATGTTAAGAAAACTCAAGAGTAACAGATTTTTACCGTATGTTTGTTAAAAATCGTATTAATACCTCAAATGACTTGTAAATAAGTTTGGAATGATTTTTGTCACTCTCCTTCACGGGCTGTTCAGTTTCTTTAAACGTTAGAAACTGACGCCAAAGAACCTGCACAGAAAGAAGAAGCGAAACCATCATTTCATTATTAAATCATTAATTATGTGTTACATCACTCACAGTTACCGGTTTTCTGTTTCTTTTAACCTCACTTAACCTGTATATATATCTATATATACTATCTATAACCTGTATTTGTATCTATAACCTGTTTATATATGTATTTATATATATATATTTATATTTATGCATACCAACCTCAACCTCCTCGTAGCTGTTGGGGAACTTGTGTTCCTCAAACACAATGATATGATGTCTGATCCACTGCAGCAGTACAGTCACCAGCTCATAATACTGCTGCCAGCGTAACTCCAGCTCCTGTACACATCACCCAGATCTTACTGTATCATACTGATCCACGTTTGGGTGCCACTTTAAATCACAGCATTATTAAGCATTTTACATTATATATCCTAATGTTCTATTAGTTATTATACATTTACGTAGTTAGAATTGTCATTTGCATTTTGATTGACATATTTTCATATGCGCACATATGAATATACACGCAGAATAATACATGCAAACGACTCACATTGGCTTTGATTCCATCGTAAACATCAGGAACTCTGGGCATGACATCATAGAGAGAGGAGACATACGTGATGATGGACTTCTCGTCTGGATGTGGAACATCTACATCTGCAGAAACAACCAGCAGAATGTAAT
>JAZGTI010007423.1:9645-21670 GCA_036877585.1 Botia kubotai | reverse complement strand
CTCTCTCTCTCTCTCTCTCTCTCTCCCTCTCTCTCTATCATTTTGTTTTCCGATTCTTTCTCACAGCCAATAACACAAGGACCTCCGTGATAACACAGCCACAAGGTGAGTGTTTTAGGATGAATCTCAGCCGTTCACCTTCTCACTGTTTCTTACTTAACCTAAATATCTTTGTAAGAGAACAAACACTGTTAAAGTAAGAGGAGTATGTGCTCGCCCAGCAGCACAGGTCAGTGAGACAGAAGGATGAGGAACAGATCTGAATTGCCTCCAAGGCACAAGTGAAAAAAAGGGTCATTTCCACACGCTCACTTTACACAACTCACTTTTCCTCCACTATGCCATCTTCTCTCTCTCTCTCTCTCTCTCTCTCTCTCCATCTCATTCATTTCTTGGAGTCGTATGTCATATTTAGAGTTATTATTGTGCCTTAAGTTGAAGGGGATTAGGTACATTTTTGCAGGGTAATTATATTATTATATTAAAGGTAGGGTAGGCCATTTCGGAGAGGCTAGCAATAGCAAGCTAGCTTTGAAACCATAACCCCGCCCTCCTATTAGAGCTCTCTCCAAAGCCACACCCCCTCCAAAACACATGAACACGTACATAGTTTGACAAGCAAGGAGGACATCCAATCATTACATGCAGACCGAACACAATGATTGGATGAACATTTTATGATCCTGTGCCTTCCACAGAAGATATATATTTATATAAATTTATTTAGATCATTTTACTTAGTGATTGCTATCAGGATGTGCAGTATATAAAAATGTTTCAAATACATTTAAATATGTACAACAAAAATGTTTCTGGAAAAGATTGCCAACCCTGTGTGTTAGTTGGGATACTCTGTTAGCCAGTAACACACTTCACCAGCAGAGGGCAGAACATGGTAACATAGTAATACCATGAAACTCGCTGAAGTTATTTAGGAGATTATTATTCTGTGTTTCATGTATCAGGATATTACATCAGTCTACCCCTACTTTGTCTTCCTAAATGCTCCGAGCAACATGCATGTTACACGGATTTTATAATCACCTGCTGTTTTCTCGTACCACAGCTTCAGTGCGGCTGGTGGGTGGCGGACTGGAGTGTGAGGGTCGTGTGGAGGTCATTTATAACGGTACCTGGGGGACGGTGTGTGATGACGACTGGGACATGGTGGATGCCAACGTGGTGTGCCGGCAGCTGGGCTGCGGTCTGGCCGTGGCCGTGGGGAGCAGCTCCAAATTCGGCCAGGGATCAGGTCCAATCCTGCTGGACAATGTGAACTGCAGAGGAGGAGAAATGGACCTGAGCCAGTGTGGGAATCAGGGATGGGGCGTTCACAACTGCTACCATTATGAAGACGTGGCTGTGATCTGCAGAGGTATGTTCAGAGAGCAGATACTGTAGCTAGATGCTTTTTAACTACTAGATAACTAACTTCAGAGATGCAATCTGTTACTTTCTCTGGTTAAAAATGAACAAAACTCAGTTATTGAGCAAGTACATGACAGATCAAAAACCAAAAACCTAGAAACATAAACTAATGATCTAATTAGTCATGATTTATAACTATTAAAAGTTATGTATTTGATGAGAAATCTCATGAAAGCTGAATCGTGTCAGTCAGTGATGATCAGTTACAGCTCTCTCTCTCTCTCTCTCTCTCTCTCTCTGAACACAGGCAGTAATGTGGTAGAGTCACGCGCAGGTTTGGAGCCCACAACACCACCACCTGTAGTCTCTGGAACACGTAAGTTCTCATGCACACACACAATGTTCATTTTATTATACGTCAACACTTTTAATTTAACACTTACTGAAAACATTTTTTCATGGATCCTGTACATTCTTAAAAACCAAAGGGTGTTTTACGATGCTACTGTATGGTTCTATAAAGAACATTTAACATCCAAAGAACCTTCCTGTTTCACACAAGGTTTTTTGTAGTGGAGAAAAGATGATTTGGACTACAAAAAGGTGAGAAATAAATGGTTCTTCTAAGAACCTTTTACTGAATGGTTCTTTGGGGAACCAAAAATGGTTCTTCTAAGCCCATTCTGATGGCTGCACGTATCTAATTTATAAGTTATGATGTGAGAGAGTAACAGTCTTATGGGAATTGGTTCAGGGAATTTTCATGCTATGGAATCATGGCTTTGTTTCTGTGATGAGAAAACCTTTCGTGAAGTCCAATAACAGAACCTGAGACACATCAGCATGTGTTTGCATGAAACTGTAGCTGTCTGTTGTGCATCATATTCAATGCAGGGCTGAGATCAGCAGACTGAAATTACAGTGAATCTGTCCACACCCTCCATGCAGGATTAAACCACATGAGCTCTTAAACTAGATGAAGTAAACTGAGACAAAGATGCAGGTCTCTCACCTCTTTATAAAATGTCAAGATGTTCCCTAACAAGACAACATTGTGTTTCACTTTATATGAAAAATAATAAGGCCGCATATTAGCTTAGGCTTATATTTAGCTTAAAAATAAAGGTACTTAACAATGCCATTGAAGAACCATTTTCGGCTGTGCATGGTTTCATAAAGAACCTCTAACAACCGTAGAACATTTCTGCTTCACAAAAAGTTCTTTGAAGTGGAAAAAGGTTCTTTAGATCATAAAAGGTAGGAAAGACATTTTTTAAGAACCTTTGACTGATCGGTTCTTTGGGGAACCAAAAATGGTTCTTTCATGGCATCATTGTGAAGAACCTTTAAAAAAACGGTGTTTGAGAGCACAGCTGCATTTAATGTCTGATCAAACGTTCCTGTGGTGTAGGAGATGGCACCATACGGCTGTCGGGGGGTTTGGACCGGTGTCAGGGGAGGGTGGAGATCTACTATCAGGGCAGCTGGGGGACGGTGTGCGATGACGACTGGAGCATAAGAGACGCAGAGGTCGTGTGTCAACAGATCGGCTGTGGGCAAGCGACGGTCGCGACGACCAACGCTTACTTTGGCTACGGCACGGGACTCATTTTGCTGGATAATGTGAATTGTAACGGGCATGAGAACAATCTGGCCACCTGCTACAGCCTGGGCTGGGGAATTCATAACTGTGGCCATCATGAAGACGCAGGTGTGATCTGCTCAGGTGGGTTTGGCACCTCGTCTGTACACAATTCACAACCTGTGCAAAGAAAATGTGTTTCTATTGAATTCATCTGTATTCTGATTACTGGTGTAACTTACACTGATCAGTCCAAACGTCTGACACACTACTGAAAATACCCGTTTTGCATTAGTTAATAACTCATGACAACTATTTATTTACAAACTCTATGCAATTTCATACACTAGAAATAGTGCACAATTTGTTAAATATTTTCTGTTCATTTTTAAGTTCATTTAACCTTTTTAAGACTTCTAAAAGCTTCTGTTTTCTTTGGTTTGAATGAAACTATCCAGATTGTAAAAAGACTGTTGGTCCCCATTACATAGAAACATTCAATAACACTGTATAACTGTCTGATGTTTCAGGGTCAGGTTCCACCACGGTTCCCTCTCTCAACACAGAGACTTTAGGCAGAGAATTCATCCAGACCGACCGCACTGCAGGTATATAAACCGTGTTTATATACTACACGAGTTCTACCTGCTTCACCATTTTCAGTTATACATGGATACATTTACAGCTCATTTAATTGCGTCTGGCCTTTAGTTTTAGAATTCATCGCCCACTGAAGCGATTACCCAGCTAACAAGTTTAGGTTGTAAGAATGTTTCCCTTAAGTAAAAAAATGTTCTAGAAACATTCAAAACATCCATTTTTTAGACGTTGAATTAACGTTATTTCCTAATACGTTTCTTAAACGTTATTTTTCTGCAACGTTTTTAAAATGCTTCACTAACTACTTACAAATAATGTTTTTGATATGTATGATAAATACTATTAGTATGAAAAAAGTGCAACTAATGTTACTGGAAGAACGTTTTTGATCATTTTGAGAGAACTTTTAGAGATTGTTAGCCAATATTGTGAGAACTGTTAGCTGCGTAGACGATCTGTCACACACACTGGAGTCACTGCAGAGGAAATATCGTCGAGCACCACCAGACGGCGCTCTTTCAAACATCACACTCTGAACAGACTATTATCTGTTTTCTCATTGTAAAACGTGTCTGTTCCTGTGGCTCAGTTGGTAGGGTTTAGTGGGACACACACTGATTAAATGTATAGCTTGAATACACTGTAAGTCGTTTTGGATAAAAGCATCTGCCAAATGAGTACATGTAAACATCTGTTTCCTTCAGTGCCAGAAATGACAATATCAGTTACTGAGACGACAACCAGTGCGCCCACTACAGCCTCAACAACGAAAGGTAATAATGACACCAATGAAGCAGCCAATGAAAACCTCTGTGTCTTGCTTACTGTGTAGTTACAGTTACTGCTAGAGGATACAGAGTGTGTTCATGCTGTAGATGAATGGACAGCATACAGACGCATGTGTGACTGTACATACAGTAATTCTATTCTATAGTAATTCTTTCAACATTTTCGATCTCTTTCAGAGAAACCAGGCATCCGTCTGGCGAACGGAAACAACAGCTGTCAGGGGCGAGTGGAGGTTCTTTACTACACCATCTGGGGAACTGTGTGTGATGATGACTGGGACATGGATAATGCCCTGGTGGTCTGCAGAGAGCTGGGATGTGGGCCTCCGATAGCTGCCAAAATTATGGCCTACTTTGGCTACGGTTCGGGTCCCATACTGCTGGATAACGTGGACTGCCGAGGCGACGAGCAGAAACTGACGGACTGTTTTAATCTGGGCTGGGGACAACACAACTGTGGCCACAATGAAGACGCCGGAGTCGTCTGCTCATGTAAGACAAGTATTACATCCTGAGAAATAATATTTAAAGCTACGATGTGTAACTTGTGCCTCTGAACCACCATCTCTGTTTGAAACATTATTTCATGTATGTTAAAGTCAAACGAAGCCAAACTGACATTTCTCGTGAAATCAGACAAGACAGCATTATAAAAAACACACACAGTATCTTATCTGTGTGTGTTTGTGTGCGTATACTATTATCACATAATACTGTCTTGTACTTAATTCATGAAGTTCTCCCCACACACACACACTTTTCACTGCAACAAAATCAGTATTCTCAAACACACCACACAACACATCTCCCTCACATTCACTTGACTGTCTCTCTTTAAAAATAAAACCTATACCAACAAAAGAATTCACAACAACTGATCTGAGATCAGTACAGAAGAGTGGGTTTTAGCAGGACCCGGTGTAATACAGTTGGCCACGTTTGAATGAAAAATAAAAAGGCCAGTCAGATCACATCATCTTCAGCACAGAACTGCAGGGGAAGCCGACCTCCGTACAGCCCACATGCATCCACTTACACATAAATATATGCATGCGTGCGTCTAATACATGAGAGAGAATGACTGAAACAAAGATAAAAGAATTAAAACAAGACTTAACCCTTAAAGTCATAGTTCACCCAAAATAAAAACTGATCATCATTTACTCACCCTCATGTCATTCCAAACCTGTATGATCTTCTTTGGAACACAAAAGAAGATATTTTGAGAAATGTCTCAGTGGTTTTGTGTCCAAACAATGGAAACCAATGAATGCCACTGTTGTTCGGTTCATCGTACTTCAAAATACTTTTGTGAAGGTAAACAAAAGAAAACTTCTTTAGAAGCTAAAATGTCATACAGGTTTGGCATGAGGGTGAGTAAATGACTTTAAAAGAATTTCAATTTTTGGGTGAACTATCCCTTTAAAATGTCTCTATTCTAGAGAAAAGACTGTTTAGATGCATTCAGATAAACTGAAAACCAAACGTTCTTGAACAAGCCTGTCTTTGTCATTTAGTTCCTGTGGATTATGATCTCATGGGGGGTATGGCAAGAGACTTTGGGATAGGCATAACTGAGAAAATCCCCACAACTACAAGTCCAACTACAACACCAGCGGAGGGTAAGAACATAAACATTCTAATGGTCCCACAGTCAGAATGTTATGATTTGGGTTGTATGTTCACTTTAATATAAAGGTTCTTAACAGGTTCATCACTCTAATGTCATAGAAGAACCATTTTTGGTTCCCTAAAGAACCATTCAGTCAATGGTTCTAAAAAGAAACATTTCTTTCTTACTTTTTATAGCCTAAAGAACCTTTTTCTACTGCAAACAACCTCCTGTGAAACACAAAGGTTCTATGGATGTTGAAGGTTCCTTATAGAACCATTCAGTCAACACTTCTATAAAAATGTGTTTAGGAGTATATGTAAACGCAGATGTATCTGATCTTCCTCTTTTATTCCTTGAGGTACCATGAGGCTTGTGGGTGGGGGCCATCGTTGCGAGGGCCGTGTGGAGATGTACCTGCGAGGAGAGTGGGGCACTGTGTGCGATGACGCTTGGGATATCGCGGATGCTAAGGTGGTGTGTAGGCAGATGAGGTGTGGGCTGCCCCGAGCCGCTCAAGGGCAAGCGTACTTCGGGCCCGGTCGCGGCACCATCCAGCTGGACAACCTGAAATGTAGCGGCATGGAAGCGACTCTCATCCAGTGCTCGCACATAGCATGGAACGTCCACAACTGTGATCACTCAGAGGATGCCAGCGTCACATGCGAACTCTCATGACTCCGCCCACCACAGGCCCCGCCCACCCTGTCGGTCCAGTTCATTGGTGTGGAGTGGATTTGTGGGGGTTTGTCTCTAAGGACTTGTATGGATTATGTAAATAACAGCTCGCGGCCGTACTGAAGAGACATTTTTACAGTTACATAGTGATTGGCTGTGAAATAAACATACATAAATTATGCTAGCAACTGTTATATAATTAACTGTGATAAATATTATGAATGAAAATTCTAATTACGCACTTTATCAACTATGAGGACGTGTACACACAGATGTATAAATATACTGACAACTTTTAAAGCTGTTGATATACAGTGAAAACCAAAGTCTTTTCCTTTAGGTACGTTTCACAGATGCACGTCCCAGATAGAGACAAACGACTGCAAGCCATTTACAAACACAGATAATTGTCACACAAAAACTAAAAAACTGGATGTTTTGAATATTCCTAGAACTTTCTAAAGAACATTTTTAATGTTTTGTTACTTTATGGAAACATTATGGAGACGTTCTTTCAACCTAACGTTGTTAGCTGGGGAACTTTTGACAATAAACGGGGGAAAGCATATGGGAAAAGTTGTTTCTGATGTCATTACATGTTGGACTGTTCAGACTTCTGTTATATATTAGTGCGGGGTGATAATGTATTCTATCTATTATATATATTCTTCAAGAAAGGAAGACATGCTTCTTACGTTTGAAAGAGCTGTAAGATTTTGTTCCCGGTTGAAGTCACGCATTGATTATTTATTCCTCAGACAGGAGCTTTATATAATAAAGGTTTCATCATCTATAAAACACTGTGTATTGGGTTTACCCGGATCCTCGTGTTTATGATTCGCCAAGTCATTGTCACGCAAGATTTTCACGCAAGTGATTGGGGCGCTGCTCCACCACCCGCACCGATGACGCAATCCAGAGAAAGCGTGTGCGGGGCGGGGCGCGTCGCGTCGGCACGCGCGGACGGCAGAGAGCAGCTGCAGCAGCGGCAAGAGGAGCTCGCGCGCGTCCCACCTCACATTCAGACGAGACACATTATAACGCGCGTTGAAACGCATTATAACTCACCTCGAACATGGTCGACCGCGAGCAGCTGGTCCAGAAAGCCAGACTGGCAGAGCAGGCTGAGAGATATGACGACATGGCTGCCGCAATGAAATCGGTAAGTGCAACATTTGCGTTATTCGTCAAATGTATCATATATATGGTGATTTGTGTAAGAGGTTCAGTTATTAATATTGGGCGATGCGACGTGTCTCTTAGTCTTACAGCGATATCAATATGATGCAGTTGCCATAGAAACGATCAATTCTTTCTGAAGATTGTATTGCATTGATGACAGAAGAGTGAAGCTATGTTCAGTTCTTTAATTTAAGGCCCGTGATCCACAGCGACCGTGAGAATGATGACGAAGCTTGTTAAACTGTACAGCAGTGTACCATCATCTCACCGTCCTGCGTCCGGTGTAAATCCCGCTTCTGTTACATTAACGGGAAACGGGGAGTGACTGCGGACTGTTTGATCTTGGGGCGGTGCCTTTCCAGTATCCCTCCGTACAAACCGGACAGCATGACCATCGACGGACGCTATTTTTACACATGACCACAGTAATAACGCCGTTTAAAAATAAAATCTACTAGGATGTAATGTTGTGCACAAAGATATTGCGCATCATCTCAGAACAGTCGAGCGCAATCGTTCCGGTGTTACGTGTTAAAACGGGAATATTATCCCGACGCGTCGTTAGTTGCGGGTTGTTAGGGGTGCGCAAACCCTAAATTCACCAAGCAGCGCTGCAGTCTTTGTCTCAGCAGAGCGCTGACAGTTGTCTCCACCTTTTCTAACAGTGGTGAAAACACCAGATGTCATCAAAATCACACCCGAATTACAGCGAGCGCATGTGGCGCGCACACGCAATTACGCGCGTCTCCGGTTTTGCAGGTTCGCACTAGGCGTGTCGCAACGTGTGCCAAGGTGCAGCGCCCGTAATGCACCATTTCGTCCTATCCGTCAGACTCCAGCCTATGATATACAATCACAAACCTGTCCATCTATATCCTCCTCTCACACACACAGAAAACACACATCTTTGCTATAACAATTTCAGTGCACAGTTTGGGTCATCATCATTCTTGTTTCCATGTCTTTATCGATTCCATCTCAGATGTCCAGTATATACATCTACATATATATATATATATATATAGGGACTCTGAAATGATCAGCATAAAGCAAAGATGAGTGAATCATTACACTATCAGGCTTTGATTCAGGGTGATGAATGTCTTATAGCTTTTCAGTTAGGAAGAAAATTGCATTGTTCCATTTAGCTGGATGCAGTTTATGAAGACACACTGTTATTTGTGCTATCCACTGACATCTGCTGCTGGTAAATGGCGTGTTACTGAGGGGTTGTGATAAGGTGTATGTCTGCTCGCTGCATTTCATACACCGCTCTGTCATAATGGTGCTGCTCTTGCAATCCCTTCTGCTAAACGATGTAATACACAGATAATTAATTTGCAATAAACTGATTTCACTCTCATATAATTAGTGTATTATACATGTCTATTATAATTAAGACCCACTGTGTCTCGTTTGCATTTCTGACTTCTTTTATCTGTACTAATGAATAATTATGACTCATTAATGACTTATTAATGGCATTTGACCAGTCCTCGTCCCCCTTTATTGAGGGTCCAAAAATCACTTTATTTGACCCAAATCCAAATCCCATACAAACAGTGTTGACTACATTCAGCGTTGGCATTTTGTGGGCTTGCTCACACAAAGAGAAACTTTTCCGGGATTGTCTCCCTCTTGGAGTCATACAGTACCGGATGTTGGATCAATGGATTGATCTGCTCCTCAGCTGACCGGAAAGCTGTGCTGGTTGTAAGGTGCAGCTGAGGGGTGTGTGTCTTCTCACCATGGGAGGAAACCCTCAGCTCTGCAGTGATGCTCAGCACCCGCTGGCAGCCTCAGCACCCGCTGGCAGCCTCAGCCCACAGTGGCCCTGATAAAACAGCCTGGAGTAAAACAAGATGCTCTTGTGAGACAGATACAGCACCGTTACCAACAGAACTTCTTATGACAGAACATCTACTACAATCTACTGTTGGATTTTGCTGCTATTACTTTCACTGTTTTAAGGGTGTTATGAGGACTGTTTAGCTGCATCTCAAGCGTGTTTGAATTTAGGTTTTATTTGTGTGTTGTTGTATCAATTTAGTTGTTTAATTACAGCTCATTTATTCTGACACAGTGTAGTGATAGAACAATTCCAACATGTGTTATTCCAAAAAATGATATAGAGCAGTAAATATGATACAAATAAAAGGCTGCTGTTTTTAGTAAACAACTAAAAAAAGGTATTTAAGTATTTAAAACTCATTTTCTGCCTGTCCTGTGATGTATAATGCATGCATGTATTCTGGTTCACCCACTTCCTCCTCCATCCTGTCTTTCATCTGACATTACCACACATGTGGCTTTGAGACAGTAAGACAGTTATGCTTTTCATAACAGTGGTTATAAATCTTTTATGCATTTTATTTTTAGAAGCCTGCAGCAGTTGCAATAACATTTTTTTAAAAACATCTCCAGTCACTCTGTGATTATGTAACAAAAAGCTACTTTAAGCAAGAATCCCCTCCTTCACCCGTGCAACATCCCCAAGCAACCCATCCTCCACTCCTCCAGCATCCATCCTCCATCCTCCACTCCTCCAGCATCCATCCTCCACTCCTCCAGCATCCATCCTCCACTCCTCCAGCATCCATCCTCCATCCTCCACTCCTCCAGCATCCATCCTCCACTCCTCCATCATCCATCCTCCACTCCTTCAACATCCAGCATCCATCCTCCACTCCTCCAGCATCCATCCTCCATCCTCCACTCCTCCAGCATCCATCCTCCACTCCTCCAGCATCCATCCTCCACTCCTCCAGCATCCATCCTCCACTCCTCCAGCATCCATCATCCACTCCTCCAGCATCCATCATCCATCCTCTACTCCTCCAGCATCCATCCTCCACTCCTCTATCATCCACCCTCCACTCCTCTTTAATCTGTACTTCATTTCTGTATTGTCATTGTGCAGGCTGTCTTCATGCAGTCTAGAGTACAGGATGACTGTAATTAAGGGGTCTAATTATTACCATCTTCAGGCAGTGTGTGTTTGAGAGATAGAGAAGTTGAGCGAAAGATCATGATAGTACAGTAAGAATAATAGACAGCGGAGCAAACACAGTCATCTACTGTCATATTAAAGTTGTTTATCATCAAGCTGTATTTTCATGTAAATAACATAAAAAAAGTTTTTGCCCTCTAATAGCCATTCAAATGTATTTACTGTAGTTAAAATGGCATAGCAAGATTTATACTGTGTAATGTCACATGATGTTTCCCGACACACTGCTCAGTCCTACAACAAACAGCCCTTAACAAAAGTGAGGTGACTGGTGTCCACTGTCATGCCCATGATGACATCATCATTAGCTGACATCATCATTAGCGCTGGGGGACGCTGCTTGGCTCAGTAGAGCAAGCTTTAAAGAGCTTCCTTTGTTTCTGAAGCAACAGAGTGGAAGAGTTTCAAAATAACAAATGCACACAAACTTTCATTTCTGTGAATCACACTCAGTGGTTGTCTGTGTGCTGTCTTGTTTACATTTACCCAACACTTCCAAACCGGTCAGTTTTTTTCCTAGACAAGCCTGTTAGCCTGCGTTTCCACTCTAGACTACCTGTACTCAAAGACAATTTTCTCCCTTTTCATGTCTTTTGTCCACCACGACCTCACTTTCCTCACCCCTTTTCTGTCTCTCATAACGACAATAACTGTGACTCAATTTCATGAAGCGCTAATAGTTGTACAGTAAGAGCTGAGCGCTTCATTACAGACGTAATGTGAGGGAGGCTGCGCTCACCATAAAACACTTTATTTCAGGCTGTCTATTAAACCTGACAAGATCTATATCATAAATTCTCAGAACATTGACTAATGTTCTCTAAACGTTTCTCAGAGTTATCAGTGACTGGAGCTGGACAGCATGTGAAAATGATGCTGTTGTGTTACACACACTCCTGCTTACTGAGACATGAACACAAGATACATCTGAAAGTGTGTGTGTGTGTTAATGTAATGAGCCCCAAACGTGTGTATGAATATTAGACAGTGTGCCGTTATTGAGTGTCTCATTACAACTGACAACATAAAAGTTAATTAAACAGAGATCTCTCTCTGCAAATACAGCGTCTGAGCAACAAACATCTGTGTGTTTCTGTCACTTTATTAATATTTAGCCATGTATGACATCATGTACGAGTGAAACAGCAGGTCACATCTACCCACAACAAACATATTCTCTCTCTCTCTCTCTCTCTCTCTCTCTC
>JAZGTI010007422.1:2353-21672 GCA_036877585.1 Botia kubotai | reverse complement strand
TTTATATGTTTATAAGCACCTGAAAAAAGCACAAATGTCAGAGCATGTCAAAACTTCTCCAGGGCTCCAAAACACCCTTGGACCCCAGAAGGTTAAGCTCATCTGGAATGTAGGTGGCGTGAAGCGACCCAAGTCGCCGCTGACTCCAAAGGAAAAGATGGTGAGCGAGATGAGATATGCGACGTTACATAGACCGCTTTGGTGGTTGATGTATGCCACAGTCGCTGTGCTGTCCGTACAGACTAACACATGCCTGCCCCGCCTCGGAGGTATGTGAGGAGGCAGTGCATCCTGCAAACACAGCCTCATCTGCTTTGGCTCTCAGGGTCGCTTAGCCATCCTACTGGAGGGCTGGAATCAGGTGGAATCACGCCTGGGTAGGATGTGCCCAATAGCCTTCATCAACTCCTTTGACCAATGCTTATTGGCATGCTCATTTTTTCTACTACTTGAAGGTGATAGGGCTCTCAAGTGAGACCCCATACATCAGTTCATTGATGCATAAAGCTTTTAATTTACAATCTTGAGCATGTCTTGACACTTTAGTAAAGGTGTTTGATAATAATAATAATATCAATAATAATAATAAACGGGGAAATAATCTGTAAAATAGTTTCTCAACATAAAAAAATCAGTGAAATTGTTTTTAAATTTTATTGTAATCAAGATATTTTACTTTGTTGTTGACTGCTGCTGCTAGTCATTTGAGCATTTTGTTCATTTGTGTACATTTTGTGTGGTAATGGTGTTTTTGAATTTGTTTAATCCTCTTCTAGTGAGTCCCTGAGATTTAATGTGTTTGTTATTTGCAGTTGATACTCATACAGGGCTGTGTGGCTGTAAGTCAGGTTCTCTTTCAAAAGCTATACTCGATGCTGCATACTCAAACGTCAAGAACATTCTTTGTTTGACTGGCTGTGAAGCACGTGTGTCAAAACATGCCAAGAATTTGGCTTAAATAACCTGTGACGATGACATAATTAGAATGCATGCTTGTGAGAGGTTATAACTAGATAAGAAACAGGTACGTCTTCAGGTTTCTTTGTCTGCAGAGACCACTCTGTGCATAACAAAAAAATAACATTATCATAAGTTATTATTATAATGAGTTATTATTATCAATAATTCATTAATTTATTATATTAGTTACCAAAAAAGATGGGGGATTGCATACAATTTTAGAACTTCATGGTCTCAACCATTCCTCCTTTCCTTTCTGTTCCTGAGGTTCGCTCAGGATACTCAACCCCAAGAAGAGCATGGTTTCTACATTTCAGAGAAATACTTTTCTAGGGGTAGATGAGGTAATGATTTTAGGCTACCACGTCCTAGTGCAGGTGGACAACAATACAGTAGTCGCCTACATAAATCACCATTTCGCATTTTCTCCAATAGCTCTGCTCCCGGTAATCCTGGCGAAGGTCCGTCAACAGGGATTGTGCCTCTTGTTGATAGCGCCCTGTTGGCCAACTAGGATTTGGTTTTCAGATCTGATAGCCCTCCTTGACGGCTCACTATGGGTGATTCAGTTCAGGAGAAACCTTCTGTCTCAGGTGCAGGGGACGATATTCCATCGCTGGCCAGAGCTTTGTTCACCTACTTTATTCACAGAGCTATAAGGCTGAGGCCTCCTGTTACAATAAAGGTCTCTTTGTGGGACCTAGCCATAGCTCTCGAGGGGTTGGCTGAGATCCCCTTTAGAGTCAGGCTTCTGGCTTCTGGTTTTCTCATGGCTATTATGTCTACAAAGAGATTTGGGCTCTGACAATTTTGCCATCCTGCTTAGAGTTTGCCCATGGGAATGTCAAAGCTAGCCTGCATCCGCACCCTGACTATCTTCCCAAAATTCCATTCTCGACTGTACATCTTGTCATTCTAAAAGCCTTCTGTCCTCCGCCGTTTGTTGCACCAGAGCAGGAAAGGCGCCACATACTGTCCAGTATATGTTTTTGAGACGTTCACCACACCAGCCAGTGCCGCAAGCCAGAGCAGCTTTTTGTATGCTATTGGGGCCGCAATAAATGGGGCTGCCACAGCGCAAGTGATGTCACATTGGGTAAGGGATGCTATTGCATGCGATCAAGCTTTGCCTCTTGGGGTTAGGGCTCTTTCTACAAGAGGAGTTGCATCTTTCAAGGCTTTGGCAAGGAGCACCCTTTGCAACAAGTGTATGATGCAGCAGTTTTGGTCCACGCCACACACATCATTAGATTTGTCCGGGCTTACGTCTTTGAGTCAACATCCAAGCTCATGTGTGAGGCCTATTCAGTGGTGATAAAAACACACTACACAACCTGAGGGGTCCAGACACTCCCCAGTGTGGCGGTATTGATATTCTCATTCCCATTTGCATATGAGTATGCAGCATTAAGTGTAGCTTTTAAAAGGGAATGTTTTTTGTTACTTGACTGTAACCCTGTTTCCTGAAAAAGCAGGAACAAGATGCTGTGTCTCATTGCGCACTGGGGGCATGTCAGGGCGTCTCTTCAAACTAAGTTGTAACCTTAAGATGCACCTGTTTCTCATTTATTTATGCAGGCATGAATTCCAAAAACGTCATTGTCAGAGGTTATTTAAACCAAATTCTTGGCGTGTTTGACACACATGCTTCACAGCTGGTCTAACAAAGAATGTTCTCATTAGCATATGAGTATGCAGCATCTCGTTCCCGCTTTTTCAGAGAACAGGGTTACAGTCAAGTAACCCGAGACATTATAGTTGTACTTTTGCTGGTATCCTTTTTGGTCATTATCATTGATTCTGCTTGTTAACAGCAGGTGCCATCACTAAATAACTAATGGGTATCTAAACCCAATCATTTGATTTAAATAATTCTATCAAGTTGACGATATTAGCAAACTAATGTAGTGAATAAGGGTATGAGGTGTGATCTGGGACACTTGCTACATGTTTACATCGACTCTTTTTGTTTCAATCCAAAGTCAATCAGACTGATGAATCTGAATGCAGTGTTTACATGAATGCTGAACAACAGCCATGCCCAATACATCATTACATGATTTGTACATTATTGCACATGTGCAAAACTTTTTGGTTTCATTTTCAGTTTTTAAACTGTCAATCTAAAGTGTTTGTATGTCTTTTCGACTGTATTAGAAAAGGTTTAAACCACCCCTTACAATCCAAACTAAGTTTTAATAGAATCTGGCCAATTCAACCTGATTGACGTGTTTACATGTCACTTTTTTAAACTGATTGCGGCTCTAGTTCTATCAGGTTATTAGGGTCCATGTTGTCACGGTGGAGGCTCCAGCCTTTTCCCCACCGTGCCACCAGAGGGAACCTTGGCCGAAGTATTAGCGGAGTCTGGACCGAAATACAATTCCCATGAGGCACCTACCTTGAAACGGACTACTTCCTGTTTCCTCACCTGGCCGTCATTATTTCAACACTATTTAAACCAGACACAATCCATTGTTCATTGCGAAGTCTTGTTTGCCTTGTGCTACATTTCTGTTTTTTCCATTGTGTATTCTGATTGTTTTTCTTGTGTATGACCTGGATTGTTTATTGATTGTTGATTCTTCGCTGCCTGCCCTTGTTTTGGATTGTTTTTGATATCGCTGTTTTGCTGCCTGTCTCGACGCACGCCTGTTCTTCGATTACATTTTGGATTTGCCTACGCTATATCTGTTTTCCATTGTGATTATTGCCTGTCGACCTTGTTAATAAATTGTGCTGCAGATGGATCCCAGTCTGCCTGAGTCATCGTTACACATGTAAACTCAGCTACTGTCTCTGAGTGCTGTTAATTCACAGTATATTGCAGGCAAATGGCAAATATTATTGTGACTTCGCCACAACACGATCCAGTGGCACTTCTGCAAATGTAATCGGATGTCACAGTCCAGGCATCGCGGCTGGCCCTTCACTAACAGCAACTCACGCATCTTACCACGCTAACGGAGGAACTGGTGAGGGCCTTCCAGGGCGCACGTCTAATGCCACAAGATCCAGCCTCGCCTGCTAGCACACCGCCAGCGACCTCCCATTCAAGCAGATCTGGACCGGTAAGCCTACGTCTAGCCTTTCCTGAAAGGTTTGATGGTTCACCCGCAAAATGTAACAGTTTTTTACTTCAATGTTCATTATTTGTGAACCAACAACCCTCTCTGTATCCTACCGACTCCAGTTGAATAGCATTTGTGTGTTCCTTGTTAACTGGAAAGGCACTAGATTGGGTGACGGCGGTGTGGAGGCTCGATGAATCAGTTTTCCCTACCTTTGAGATCTTCCTGCAGCACTTCAGAGAAGTATTCGGTCATCCAGCGGGTGGAAAGAGCCCTGGGGGACAACTGCTTACACTTACCCAGGGAAAACTCACCGTATCTGAAAACGCCCTCTCATTCCACACCCTCTCTGCACAGACCAATTGGGTGAAGGACACTTTAAAGGTACTATTTCGCAGGGGTCTAAATTCTGATCTCCAAGCTGAGCTTGCCTGCCGGGACGAGGGCAGATCGTTCAGTGAATTCATAGATCTACTAATTTAGATGGATTACCTGATCTGCTCCTGCAGACCGGTGGGTTCTTCACAATCTCAGCCCTTCATGGGCACTCAGCAGGTGGAACCTATGCAGTTGGGCTACACTCACCTGACTCGGGAGGAACGAACTCATCGTATCCAATATCACCTCTGCCTGTATTGTGGTGAACAAGGTCACACCAGGGCCTCCTGTCCTGTTCATCAGAATTAGTAGAACACGTTACTGAAGTATACAATGACTTCCTAGAAGTATTCAGCAAGAAAAAAGGTTCTCAGCTTCCCCAACATCGTTCTGTTGATTTCACTACTGATTTAATACCTGGTGCTGTTCCCCCTAATTTACACTAAACTCGACCTCCGTAGCGCCTACAATTTGGTGAGAATTCGAGAAGGGGATGAGTAGAAAACTGCCATTTCCACCACCTCAGGACACTACAAATATCTTGTTATGACTTTTGGTTTAGCTAACAGTCCTTCAGTATTCCAATCCTTCATGAATGATGTCTTCAGGGACATGCTCGAAAAATGGGTCATTGTATCCTAATCTATTCATACTCCATGAGCGAGCATGTCGAGCACATTAAATTAGTATTAAAGCACCTACTCGAGTATCAATTATATGTAAAAGAAGAAAAATGTGAATTTCATCGTTCCAGCACGTCTTTCCTGGGGTACATAATTAGCAAAGAGGTAGTTGCTATGGATGAACATAAGGTTGATTCAGTTGCAAATTGGCCACAACCAAAAACAGTTAAAGATGTCCAAAGATTTTTAGGTTTTGCCAACTTCTATAGGCATTTCATTAGAGACTTTAGTATAGTGGCCTCTCCACTCACCTCTCTATCGAAGCAGAAGCAAACTTAAGTGGTCACCTCAGGCCGACGTAGCTTTCCAGGAATTAAAGAAACGATTCTCCACAGATCCAATACTTAGACACCCTGATCCGTAATTACCATTTGTAGTCGTGGTTGACGTCTGTAATATGGGAGCAGGTGCCATCCTCTCCCAATGCCATGGTAATCCTCCTAGATTACATCTGTGTGCTTTCTTTTCTCGCAAATTATTTCCAGCAGAGCGCAATTATGATGTGGGGAACCGAGAGCTACTAGTGATCAAGTTAGCTCTAGAAGAATGCAGACATTGGCTCGAGGGAGCTACTCACCCGTTTGTCATTCTAACAGATCATAAGAACCTAGAATATTTGAGTATGTTTATGAATAAAGGGTTGAATGAACCGATAAAACCACAAAACTGTTCAGCAAGATATGCGTTATAGCTTACATAGGGATGGCATATAATAGATAACATCTAATGGGACAGGGGTATACAGGATTTGCAATAGTACCATGAACTACACAACATGCAAAAGTAGCATACATACATACATACATACATAAAATAGATACAATAAAATATTAGACGTTTACAATTTACAAAACCCAAGGCTAAGTTTGACGTCCGCAGTCTCCCAGCAAGCAAGCCAACAGGGCGACACTTCCCATAAGAACAGATGTACTGGCTCCACAATAAATCTGTCTGTCTTCCTAGACCCACATTATCGAGACCAGAGATGGTGGGAGACAGGATTGTATGACTCCTGAGACAGATCATTGGGATTTGATGGACTACTATTATCTACATACCTACCTCCTGCCTAATTAGTTTCTATATTTTGTTCCCTGCCTTGTCACAGCAGTGTGATGTCATAGCTGCAATTAGTAACATTATGCTTATGTCGCCATTTCTGTTGGTAACATTTCTCAGTGCCTGACGTATTGTCAGATATAATTAGACCCAGCAGTTTTTAACAATGATTAATTATAAGTCATTATAATCAACTCTCCAAAAACTGACAAATTGCAGCTTTAAAGTCACAGAGGAGAACTGGCCCTCCCGGTTGAGCCTGTATCCCCCAAGGTTATTTCTCCATCTATACACCATTGGAGTTTTGGTTTCTTTCCACTGTCACCCTGTTGGCTTGCTTATTGGGAGACTGCTGACATCTAACTTAGTTTAGGGTTTTGTAAATTGTTAAAACTGCTTCTAACAAAAGTATTTAATGGTACTATTGCAAATCCCTTATACTCCTGTCCTATAAGATGTTATCTTTCCATATGCCATCTCCATGTAAGCTGAAATGGCTGGATCCCGCTTAATGATTTTGTAGTTTTATCGGTTCAATCAAGCTTTTATTCATAAACCTACTATAAACTTAGTATGGCTAATTAGTCTTATTAATATACATCTCACACATATTATTTGCAATAATACCATGTATTATTTGTTGTCTGACATTTGTTCTGTGTTTTATTATTCTTTTTATTATATGTAAAGCTGCTTTGATGCAATGTAATGTTGTAAAAAGCGCTATATAAATATAATTTAATTAAATATATACACACGTATTTAAATGTTTATATTTAAATATTTATTTGTACTGGAAGCAAGATTGTAAGTTTCACATGTGATCAGCCCTACTGTTGACACAGCTGTGATGGAGTTACATTCAATGTCTTGCTTTGACAGCTATCACCTTTATTGTGTGTCTGTATCTGTGAGGCATTGCTTGCTTAGCCTCTCTGTTGCTAGGCAACTAAACCTTGAGTCTGTCAGACATGGGGGAGGGGAAGAGAATACTGGTGTAATTTTATACCTTAATACTGAAAAGGACAAAAAAATGCGGCAGAAGCAGTGCGTGTGTATATGTATGGATGTATGTATATATATATATATGTTACTGCATTCCTGGTGAAGTACTACAGTACTACTACCCACAATCTGGGAGATCCTCCTATCAGAGCAATTCCGGTTACTATGGAAATGGGAAGCATGGCAACAGAGCAGTGACCACCCAGTATTGTTCTGAGTAGAATACTGCCTCACAAAAGATTAAAAAGGTAAAGTCTTGAACCTTATCACATGTGTGACTGTGTAACTATACATTTAAAGTGTCATGAAGAGTTCCAAAAAGAGGCGTGTTTAACTGCTATAAGGTGGGAGCATAGAGTGTGGAAAGCGGGAGACTGCATAGAAAGGGGTGTTTTATTAAGCACATAAAGGCAGCTAATTTGTATAGAAGCACAACAAACAAACACACCGGTAAGCAGGACTGAATTAAAAAACTTAGGCTGTAATAAGTGTAGATACCGCTTGATAAAACTGAGCTAAAAACACAAAATTATTGTGATAACATAACACTGCAATAAAACAATTTTGCTTTGCTCTGCAACTACATGAGTTTGGCCCGTTACATTTAGGAGTGCTGGTGTAGTTAGCTACCACACTATAATGTCTCAATGTTACCATAAGGTGGTCAGAATAACACATTGTGCACACTGGTTAAGACAAATAGCAGTGAAATATGATGCAGTGAAAATATCTTCATCAGTATGGATTATACAGTTTTGTTGTATTAATAAATTACACTTTCTAGAAGTACTTAATGTGTCAACTCTCACTCATTCCTACCTCTTATATGGCTTTAGTGCTTTTATGGAACAGGAGTTGGTATACATATTCAAGAGCATGCAAAGATGGGTGGTGTTTGTGATCGTATGTAGTGGACGGGTCCGGGCCAAGATGCCAGGGCCAATTTTTTTTGTCCCAGTTCAGCCCTGTTGTCACATGTGTAAAGCATTGTAGCAGGGTGATCAGTTTATAGTCAGTTTGTGCTAGACTGGCACCAGAAAGTTAAGCATGCCTTTCATGTTGATGTGTAGATAAGACATCTATGTGTGCTGAGCTCTGTAGTAATGTTTGAATCTCACCCCAGTGCAATGACGAACAGGATCTAATAAAGGTCAATATCATTTTATTGTCCACAGGGAACAATATTTGATTGTTTTCATTGTTTTTGAGTATTGAATATAGAGTATTTATTATCTAGACTTTGTTCATATCACTTACTGGAAGAAACACCACTAAATCTGTCACCATGCATTTAAATAAATTATTATATAATAATTCACTCTCATAAGGCTTTATGCAATACAGATTGCAGCTTTACAGTCATAAACAGAAAAGTAACGAGAAAAGACTCAAAATTTAAAGTACAGCAGAACATGTTTGTATGTAGAACATGTTTCAGGTTGTTGAACACTTAAAACAGTTACTAATGTACACACATAACAGCAAGACTGATGTGGTCTGCATATAATCTTTACACTTTAAAAGTCTTAAGAGTCATGGAATTTTTACTGACGTCTGTAAAGCTTATGGCCAAATAGGGTTTTCTGAAGCAGAGGCTTTAAGCTCGAAGCTATTTAAATGGGCGTGTACTGCCATCTCATGGTCCAAAATGCACTTACACAGCGGTCGTATCTCATTACTGCAGGTGGACAATGAGCGCTTTAGCTTTGACAACGTTCAGTGATTATGTTCAGGTTTCTCCAAACATGGGAAAAATTGCATTAAATATATTAAATAAAAAGTTACAAATTCTTAATTAAGTTACGAAAATGTAAGAATTATGGTGTAAATTTTCACAATACTAATGCATTAAGGTGTTTTGTGACTTAAGTAAACATATAAACATTTTATAGATATGGCTGTCTCTTTGCCAATAGTATACTGTCAATAGAATACTTTACTCTACTACTACTATACTGTACTGTAATTGGCTGGTCTATCATTTGTTTGTCATTGATATTTCTTTCTGCCAGGAAACGTGAGCACAAGTTCTAACAGGAAGGATGCAGCGTCATTCATTACAAATAGTTTAAAATAATTCAATACAAATAGCCAATCATTAGTTAACACTTGTGTATAAAAGAGCTGTAGTTACTTATCTTTGTGTTCACAGGTACAGACGTCCCTGTTCACGCACTTGCGTTCAGTTGCATTGATTAGTTACTGACACTGAATGGCTAGTCCGTTATTTTGAAGTGATAATAAACAAATTTATAAACAAATTTTCTCCTATTTTTAATTTTGTTTTCGTCACCCTCCGTTTAAATGCACCAATAAAAATACAATTAAACCAAAATGAAAAATTAAACTTTTTGATTCACAAAGTGCGTTTTTGTGTACCGGAAGTTCCCTGTAGCCTTGGTGCTGGCGCGCATACGGCAAATGTTGTATTCAAAAACTAAAATATAAAATAATAATAATATAAATAAAATGTGAAACCTTTTCAAGCGTGAGTTTTTTTTGACGCAACAGTTCCCGGGCTATAATTTTTTTAGTGCGACCATTATTTTGCAATGAATCACCTTCCAGTTACCATGGAGATGCATAAAGCTTGTCGCGTATATATATATAAATATATAAATATATATATATATATATACACATATATTTCATACAAAATAATAATAAAAATTTTACATGCATTGTTAAATGAAAAAAATTATGATTGTTAAATATGTGCAAACTTTTATAATGTTCACGTTAGATGATTGGTAAGTTATCATGGGCACCGCGAGACAGACCCTGCTGGATTTAAAACATGCTTATCCACTGGCGAACTGAGAGAGAAATAGAGTAAACTTTATAATTACCTACACAATCGATTGACAGGAATAACCGCACGTTGTTTGAAAGGTTTGTTTTGCCTCCATTATGTATAAACTATATATATTTTCCTATTCTGTGATTGTGCAATGAAATGTAAGAAATATAAAATAACATAACGTTATGTTTGAAAGATGCTTTTGCCTCCGTTGTATTTCTATGTATCTGTGATCGTGCAGCATAATTTGAAATGTAAGAAACAAATGAACATTACGTGACTGAAGCGCTAACAACTGTGACACAATAAGCGCTGGGAGATTCGCTCTCTTGTTTACCGCCATTCCTGGTTTGAACAGTTTGAATTTAGCAGGTGATCACGTGACCACTGAACGTTCTAATCACACCGGCGTGATCGTACGCGTCAAAGTTAATATAATAAATAATGGAGCAACTTATTCTGATGTTTCCATCGCTTTGGCGTTCAATGTACAGCAATATTTTTTTTTTTGTTGTTGTAAGGGGTAGGCTTAGGGTTGGGGTAGGTGTAGATGTTAAAAAACACAATCTCATATGTAGAAAATGTAATTTATTGTTGGCTTGCGGTTTTAGCTGTATCATGAAGCTTGATCGCGCGCTTTACTTCCGATACACAAAAACGCACTTTGTGAATCAAAAAGCTTAATTTTTCATTTTGTTTTTTTTTCAAACAGAAAATTTGTTTATTATGCCCAGGATAAGGTTTAAATATGCGATAAACTACTTATTTATTCATTTTTTTGTTTTGAATACAAAAGCAAAAAAAAAACAGATTATACGAAGGTACACGGACCTAAGACCCTGTCATATTTAAATTGCAATAGCAATTACCTGTTTGCTATTTCCTTTCCTCTGCGTCGCCTACTGAGTCTGCCCAAACTCGAAAGCAATTGTAATTCTCTTTGTATTCGCATTTATTATGCCTTGCACACAAACCTTGCACACAAACCTGTCAATCTGTGTCAGGGGTGGGACTATCCTATGGGGCGTGTGTATGATGGGAAGTATCACTCATAGTCGACTGCATTTTGGCGGTTTTGCGGTCAGGATACAAAAGTGATGAACTGAAGATCAAGGCCCAGTTGTATGAAAACCCCTAAGTAAGGGTATCCCTAAAGGGAAAATCCTGAGGGATTTCTTTAAGAGCGTTGCAACAAACTGCTTAACAGGCACCCTTATCTAAGTGATTATATTAAGCATTTCGCAATACATTCTGTCAAAACACAGCAACAGAAAAGCGGTTTCTATAGTTACGAAATTGCCTACAGTAAACAGAACATACCTCGTGCCAAGGTGTACAATCACATGTGATTTAAGAAAACACGCTGGATAAGCGGATTTCTTTCGCACATACAGCTACTTAAACAGTCTTTATAAACACATTGTACTGTATGTTTATTCATGTCACAGACACCCAAATGACCACAAATACAATAAACATTTACAACACTAGTAAAAAACAGACAGTGCATCGTTTTTATTCCGTTACACCAAAACTTGCACTTTAAATAGTGCACTTACTGCACTACTTAGTACTTACTTATTATTACTATATATTATTGACAATGTTACAAAAAAAATACATAAAACATCATAAAAAGGAATCAGGGAAAACTGGTGTTTAAGCCAAACTGATTTACTTGACTGGATATACTGTAACATCAAACTAGCAAGCATGGTTTGGTACAATTTAACAATTTTAACTTCTGAAAATCCGCTTGGTATTTCTCTTCAGTTAACATGAAATCAACCATCCTGTTTGAGGCTTAAGGGAGCTCTCTTGGTTCCTTAGTTTTTAAAGGTTAAACTGTTATTAAGTACTTTGTAGTGACGTATAACAAAACTTGGGAACACTTAAGCAGTTAAGTGTAAATATTTAGTGCCAGCCTTAATTAGACCCTTAGTTTTTTAGCATTCAACACAATCGTCTGTTCTGACATTTCCCCTCTTGGTCGTCAACTGTGAGTGACATCACATCCCAACATAAACACGCCCCACAGTATAGTCCCACCCATGACACTTATTGACAGGTTTGTGTACAAGGCATCGTAAATGCAAATAGTTTTGACAGACTCAGTATGTAACACAGGAAATAAAATAGCAAACGTGTAATTGCTATTGCAATTTAAATATGACAGGGTTGTGACTTGACAATGCAATTTGCAATTCCTTTATAAAATTGTCTGCAAAAACGCTCTATATCATGTAAACCAGTTAAAGCCTTCTATTATCTGATACATCTCAGCCTATTAGTTTATATAGCGACCCCTACTGGGAAACATATGATACTGCATATAAATTTACAGGGTAGAACAGTGCAAAACTCTGAGGAATATGGTCTAGTGAATTTGCTACTCTAACTTCTGGTTCCATTTCATCTTCCCTATAAGTAGTAAGTATGGGACATTTTATGTCAAAATGATTATTGGGTTTGACCTTCCCCTCCTCCCCCTATTTGGGGGGGTCAAATGACCTTGTGTTGACCTTGAACTTTTGGGTTGTCCTTGACCTTTGTCCTATGTGACCTTTGCCCTAGATTAAACCTTAAAGTGTTTTGTTAAATGGAATAAATATGTTTGATATGAAAAAATGATATTGTGTATGCGGATAAACAGAGAGTTTATTTTTTAAATGAGATAAATATGTTTGATATGAAAAAATTATAATGTGTGCAGATAAATAGAGTGGATAGAGTTTGTAACAGGTGTCTCTTTCTTGACGGACAGCGGATGAGACCGATGTTACGGAGGTCGTGATCATGTGTACATATGTAACGGAACTATGCGTCTGACTACAATCAAGAAATGAAAAACATTGCATTGTCGAAATCGACGCTTATACTCTGCACAGAACTGCTCCTATAAAATACAAACAAAGCAGAGTTATCGCTTACGGTGTGGATACGCAGTTCCAGGCGAATCTCGTCGATATGACAGCCTACGCCAAGGAAAACGATAATAATAAATATTTATAGATGTATAGATGTGTTTAGCAAGTACGTGTTGACACGATCCCTAAAGAATAAGAGCAAACCCGAAGTTACTAAGGCGTTTGAATCCATACTCAATAAAGGGTGTTGTCTTCAAAAATTGCAGACAGATCGTGAAAAGGAATTTTTTAACAAGCATTTTCAAGATTTGATGAAGAAGCACAATATTTATCATTTTGCCACATCAGCCGATTTAAAAGCAAGCATCGTTGAGCGATTCAACAGAACTTTAAAAAGCAGAATGTGAAGGTTTTTAACGGCGACTAATTCCAGGTGATACCTAGACGTTTTACAAGATATCACGCTAGAATATAATACCGGTTATCATCGGAGTATTAAAATGTGTACGATAGACGTCAACAAAGAAAATGAAGCTATGGTGTTTTAAAATCTGTACAGCGGCGTTGAAAAGCGACGTTTAAATTCAAAATCTGAGACGTTGTGCGGATTTCAAAAGTGAGAGGACCGTTCGTCAAAGGTTATTTGCCTTTGACGAACTACACCAAAGCAGAACTACACCAAAGAATTTTTCACTATAGCGACGCGCGTACCGTGTTACCCCCCGTTTAGAGATTGTCTGATTATGACAGGGAAATCGTTGACGGTGTGTTTTACGAACAAGAGTTACAAGAAATGATAGTGAGCAAAAACAAGTCGTTTAAGGTAGAAAAGATTTTGGAGGAGAAAAATCAGGATCGTAATACACTAGTTTTAGTAAAATGGTTAGGAGGGCCTTAGAAATTAATAGTTATGTAGACAAAAAAGCTCTGGTCAACTTGCAGCGGCTTTAAATCGCTCTCACAAGTGTCGCAACGGCATTCGAGCCAAAGGCTATCATGGACGACGGTTTCTACGTCATGCTACGCTTCTTTGACGGTATACCCTGAAAACCGTATATCTAGTTACAGAACAAAACTAGGCATACCTATTGACTTGAAAAGCCAGTGGCAGGTCGGGCTGTGCGAGATTGAATATCCTAGAACGTGGTACATGTTTGAAGAGGAAGACGCCTCTTTCATGTTACACATAGCACCCGTCCGCCGTAACGATGGATAAAAGAGAGATTTTACTCTGAACCCCAACGATAATGCAAAGAGTACGGTCTTAACGGGTCTGTACGTTTCAAAGAGCTTGTCTTTAAACGTAGGCTACTAGGCCGACATTCCGACAGTGATTCATGTGATAAATTAAATAATACCGCCTTTGGGCGTGCTGGATTATGACCGTATAACAAACAAAGTTTTCTTCTGATAGCAAGGCCAGCGAGAACATTTCATTATCCTTCTTTGGGAAGTTAGCGTTTATTTTAGGATTTAAACGCTTTGGCGACGACGCTTTGGGGCATTGTACGCCGATATCAACGCCGGGGTCTATACAATCTGCGTTTACACCGACATAATCGAATACCAAATGGTGAAAGAGGCGTACGTCCCCCTTTCGAGATGCGTACATATTGACAGCGAAAACAATGACAGCGTCAGTGTTAGATACGACAAACCTCATTACGTGTCTGTCATCAAGTCGTTCATCACGGACATCGGCGTGGAATTGAAAGACGACCAAAACCGTGAAGTACCATTTTCTTATGGAAAAGTCATCGTAAAGCTACACCTTAAACGGTCAAAACAATCTGTTCTTTGAAAACGAGATACTATAACCCCAGCACAATGAGAACCGCCCATTATGTGGAGCATTATCGTAATCAAGCCGGAGCGGGGCTGCCCGGCTATGCAGTAGGAGCCGCTATGTACATTTCAGAGGTTTGTTTAGAATGGCCATACCGTTGTTAAAAAAGGGTTTCAACATTGCTATGCCACACTTTAAAAGCGCAGCTAAAAATATAAATAAATAAAAACTCTCTGTTCCCTAGCATTAACAGTCTTTCCTCTCAATGAATACTCTCTGCATTAGCACGATTTCAACCTAGCAATAATAATGATCAAAAGCGTTGGCCACGGTGCAGAGTTAGCAAAAGTAAACATCACAGCAGCTTTCAAATTGATGCCAATCAGCCCAGAGTTATGGCGCTTGTTTGGCGTCCATTGGCACAATAAATTCTACTTTGTTGTACGTTTAACATTCAGCTGCCAAAGCAGCCCCAAAATATTTGACACCCTGTCAGAAGCTATATGCTGGATTCTATCCAACAATTATGGCAATTATTGTCTATTTGCTTGATGATTTTTAATAATCTCACAACGCTGTTCCAGCAGTTTATCTCCTCTTAATCCTAAAAGTGTTCGCTAAACTCGGCATCCCTATCGCTCAGGACAAAACATCAGGTCCAGCTACAATAATTTCAGTATTATTACCATTATATACCACACGCCGATGTTTCAGATGCACATCTCCTTACAGTTCATGTGTTTGCAGACTTTTTAATTCCAGGCTTCATTCCCCAAGTAGAAAATTGACAGAATCATTTTGGTCGCGTCTATTTTCTTAACCCATTTCACTCCAAACATGAACCATATCTTTTTTTCATATTTGGTCACTTAAACGCCTCTTCTCTGCCAGTGCAAAAATTAGCTCAGCTTCCAGATTTCTGAAGCAATGGAATCGTCTTACGACAATCTTCGCTATATATCCTTCTTGACATCCAACTGTTCACCCAACGCTACGCCCTTAGTCAGCCTCGGCAGTTTCTATCAGAGCAGCTGGTTTGCATTTCCGTGGCCTCCCCAGTTTCTCTGTACGCCTTAATCCGCAGCATCCTCGTCCGTGTTCAGGCTCTTTTCCATAGTCATTGCAGCTTTTCTGGGGGAATAGAATGGTCTACCAAAAACAACGAATGAAACAATGAAACAACCATGCACTGTATTAATAAAGATCGCTTTCCCGCACTAATTTTTTGTAGCTGGGCGCCTCGTGTCTGTGACAACATCGCACCAGACGCACACATATTCTATACACGGGAGGTCAATGTCGTGTTTAAACTTTTTTCGTGTTTGAGTGTTTAAACTTCAATTGAATTACATTTAATTGAATAATACGTGGCTTTTGGACATTTATCGTTGAATAGGTTATTTATCACATTGTTTTGTTGTTATTGTCAACTATGTAACAGTTTATGACACATACCTTTTTAAATAGCTCATGTTGGCAAACCCAACAGTAAACGTGAACCAACAGTAAAACGTGAATTTCCTTTTAATCTAAACAAAAATCCATGCTTACACCTGGCAATATTTTTTACAACCTGTTTTAATAGTTTTGTTTACATTTAACAGCCTTAAGATAAATGCGTCTTTCACAGGTCGGTGTATATATACACAAGTTATTGAAGTTAGTAGGTACAATAACAATTTTGGTGTCTAACATTAAATAGTGAAAGTCTTGCAGCATCCCTCCGCCACACCATCGCCTCACTTTTGGGTGGTATCTACCTCAGTCAAGGATAGGGGATTTGATAATGCATTATGATAATTCGCGATTGCACGTTAGTGTGAACTCTTGAAATGATATGTGTGTGAGTGTTGTGTGGGGGGCAGGGGACTACATATGTGTAAGAGGCTAAGAGATCAGTGTTATGTGGTAAGGGTATAAAAAACGTTTAGTATATAAAATGCATGTAAAAAAAATGCAATGCCCTTTTTCGTAATGTTTTCAAGACATAGGGCAAACATTATGAAAGGAAACACAACAGCCTTGTTAGATAAGTTATAACGTGCCTGTTTATGCACATACACACGAATGATGTCCAAATTCTTAATGTCTTAAACATTTTAAGTCTTTTACCCGAACTATCGTTAAGTAAATTGCATTTCAGGTTAAACCTTGGCTCGACTTGATTAGCATTAACTTTAGACAATAACGTAACAACATTAGCAGCAAAAGATTACATGGGCGACAGTACAATCCTTTTTAGAGGATTGTACTGTAAGGATTGTAAATTAAGGATTGTAAATTCCAACAAAAAATTTATTGATGGCATTTCTATTAAGCAGAAATATATAATATCACAAATACTTTTGGAATTACACCAGGATACGAACCACATGACTTACCGAGATGATCAACAACTTCGTCCGCATCAATTTGTTTCCTGGTCTTCTTGATGCTTCTTTCTGTTTCAAAGTTAAAAGTTGTTTCAAAAATCTGTTCTGGGATTTCTCTACCCCCCCTTACCCTATACTTAATCTCATTCTTAGCAGGACCCTTTAAATGATCATAAATAAAAAAAACATGATTGGCAGGTGTCATTGAAGTTTTTAATGAAATTTAATGAATTTTAAATACATAAAACAATTAAGAAAAACTTAATTCTAATATCTTTTTAATCCAGTAAACTTAATAGAACTACAAAAGCCAAATAACATAAAAGAACATACATTTTAAGAACAAACAAAATAAGTTTAACTTTGTGTGACAAAAAATCAGATCCAGTTTATAGTTGTTGGGAATTTCAAAACACTTCACACAAACAAATCCCTTAAACCTACCAATACACACGTAAGATTAAAACAAAAAATTACCCAAACCAAATAATTTCAAAACTGCTAAATAGGGACTATGAATACAAAGAAAATGAAAGATGGTAAATACAACCAAAAAACACAGAAATCCACAATAATAAAAAAGAAAATAATTAAACAACAATAAACCAAACAAACAAGAACAGCCAATAATAATAAAAATAAAATTAACTTAAAAAACATTCAACCAAACATCCATACCACAAAATTAACTTTCATTGGCGTCCAAAAGATGGCGCCAAATCGCAGAACTGAAAATACTACGATTCGTTCAGTGAGCTGTTCACCAGCGCACAGTGTGGCTGGTCAACAGTGTAACACTCACTGTATTAAAAACTTCAGCAAAGCAGCAGCTGGCAATCTTTGCAAAACAACAAGATCTTCTCAATTCCCATACTGGTATAATAAACATACGAATAAAACAAAAAATTACCTTTCATGCACACCAACCACTCACCACTAAACCCAGCAAAAGGTAGTCCAACTAATCTAAAATTACATAAAACAATTTAAACCATAAATCCACCACCTCCCTTTATTCAACCTAAATTTACAACCCTCTCCTCTCAAACCCTAAAACTACACAAAGCATACCAACACCTTAACTCTACATCACTAGGTCAAATTATGTCACAAATAATTAACTTCCAGGCAGAAAAAAAGAGCAACTATCTTATTTATATTTTAAGCCCTCCTGCTGCAAATGGCAAAACACTAACTCCGATCAGATGATCATAAAGATAATGGAGGTGTGAACTTGCTAGTACGATGTCCGACACAGTAATTTTCTCTTGCCCCCTCCCTGATTATCATGGTGACGAAATACATAGCAGACTATCATTACTAAATGGCTGGATGTCTAAGTGATGTTCACAGAATAATATAGGTTACATAGATAATTGGGAAAGATTTTGGGGTAGACCTGACCTGCATCCCTCTAGGGCTTTATCTAGAAGTTTGACAAATACTCTTATTAATACTACTAATACTTGACTAACTGGGTCCCAGGTCAGGATATAGACAGACTAGCTTAACCAACTGTCTGCTAGCTGTCACATCATCTAAATATTATAACAAAACTCTGTCTGTCCCTTGGACTTGTAAATATAAAAAAATGGCAATTTAATCAATGTTAAACAAATAAAAAACATACATAAAAAACAAACAATTAATAATGCTTGGTTTGCTGAATGTTAGAGCTCTCTTTACAAAAGCGCTTTTTGTTAATAATATGAGCACGGATCATAACCTAGATGTGCTCTGGTTGACAGAAACATGGCTAAAATAAGACAATTAATAAATTAAATAAGTCTATCCCCCAAAATAACTGCTATAAGCATGAGCCTCGTCCAAAAGGCACTTTATAGGAATACTTTGACAGTTACCTAGAGATCTGACATCAGAACTCTTTTGAGGTTATCTTGTTCACTATAAATTTATCTGGGGTGAATAATAAGCAGAGTTTGTCTCATGGTCACACACGCAGGGGTCAAACACAGGCAATAAACACTATGTAGGCAGGGCAAGAAAAAATCAGTAAAGAGGCAATGGTCAAGGCAGGCAGCAAACAATCATAGACGAGATAAACAATCCAAAGGAGGGGCAGGCAGCAAACAGGCAATAGTAATAGACAATCCAATTCAAACATGAGAAACAATACACACAGAAAACGCTCAGAATTGTTCAAGACTTCACAATGAACATGAGTCTCAAAGGTGCTTAAATAGTGGGAGAGTCAATGAGCAGCAGGTGTGAGTAATCAGCCCCAGGTACCACACAAACCAAAGAATTTGCTCACTTTTTATCGGAAGTAGTACTGACCACAGATCAAGTCTTAATTGTTGGTGATTTTAACAGCGAC
>JAZGTI010007421.1:0-21672 GCA_036877585.1 Botia kubotai | reverse complement strand
AATAAGTCATATAGACTGATGTTATGCTATGGCACTCTGTTGTGCTATGGTACTTTATGGTCATTTGTGGAGACTCTGGCCACTATTTCTTTTCATTGTATGGAAAAGACCAGCAGCATGGACCAGCATCTTCGTCTGTGATCTATGGAACAATGTGAGCGTGGGTAAATGATGACAAAATTGTATGGTTTGGTGTACTGTTCCTTTAAAAGGTTAGGAGAACTAAATGTACCAGCTCAAAAGCACAAATGCTTGGGTGTCTCTATCTGTAATCTGTAAACCTGTTTATCCAATGCTCAGGTCACCACTATAATTCATCTGACAAAATATTAAGGGTGGGTCCCAGTCCTCAAACACTCCAACACACAAGTGTAAAAACACATGTATTTACACTACACCACCCTCATCACAAAGCTGAGTAATCCAGGTTGCCCGCCCTTGATGACAGCCCTGCCCAGTGCTCTCTGTCTATGCCTGTGTGTAACTGGACTCATGTTGCAGTGTATCCTCACCTGATCCAGGGGATTTGCTGCGTCGGGTTGGCCCTGGACTTTTTCTTCCAGAGTATTTCACAGGAGCAGGAGAGCGAGAAGAATATGAGGTCTTGAGTACTTGACACTCTGGAAACAACACAGACACTATTCATTGGAAGAGGATTGAATGCGTGACTTCTCATAATAACACAGATTTAAAAGCTTTTTGAGGTTAATGAGCTAGATTGTTATGAATCAATGTTTTCAGATGTTTTACAAATACACAAAGAAAATTATGCGCAATAATTGTCTTTATTACAAAATTAACCTTAAGTGGCTGACTAACTGTATATATTTGTCTGTGATTTATTTCCTCATTCCATAGCAATGCATTTGTCACCATCATTTATTTACCTTTTGAATGTGATACAATTAACACAGACATGTAGTTAGGTACATACACAACACAGTCATGCTTTTAGAGCTAATACAGATATATGACCAATTATTGTAACAATCACAGGCCAGATTGCCCTTTACACGTATATAGAAAACGAGTGGTGAACAAACATCTGCAGAGATACTTCAGCTTTGCATGTGCCGATATTTTGAAGTGTGATTCAGAGGCGTAATTAAATTGCCTTCCCAAGGCCTATAACAACAGCCCATCGCTCTAATGAGAGAAGTAGGTGCAGACTGTTTATTCCTAAAGAAATGACTCATGTAGTAAAGCAGCAACCAGAATTGATCCTTCCCCGTTGATTCCACTGCACCTGTTAGTCACTACAAGCTGTGATAAATTACCTGATGAGAACCAGATTGTTGACTGACAAAGATAAAACAAGCTGAATCGTGCGATTTAAATGCCATTACTGGCCAGATTATCTGTTTCATGGGGATTAATTTTAGAATTAATAGCAGCTTCTGAGAGACAAAATGTAATGAGCTCTTTAGTTACAGTAGATTTACGTTTGTGGCGCTTTCGAGAGACGTTTCACTTCGGCTGCAGAAAGATAAAGGTTGAGCAGTAAATACTGTCACACATTAACTTACCGTTTCTTTATATTTTTGGAATAGTCCTACTTAGTCTAAGTGGGGCAGCATTGATGGAACTAGGACAAAATGCCAACCAGATGAACCAAATTCAGACAGTTATGAATCAAACTATCACAACGCATGTGTGGTACATGCTTCAAAAACTGAAAATGTTACAAAATATGATGTAAATTACAGGCAATCTCAAAATATTTTATTAGAACTTAATGACCTCACACTCTTCTTTTCAGCACCTGCACTGTTTGGGATAACTGTTTGGGTAACGTCTGATAACAAGGTCACTTCCTGTGAGAATGATAATCATTCAGCCCCTTGTCTAATGTTATTTTGAATGCTGAATGTTAATAAGAGTTCATTTTTTTGAAACCCAGTATGTGAATGAATGATTCTATTGTGGAAATGGATGCTACTGAAATCTTTTTACATTTCCCTGTGAAAGACAAATGTGTGGAGGTAATAGACCAGTATCATTAACAATACAATAACAGAGTTATTGAAAATGAAATGATGCTCTTACTGAGGTCAGCAAAGCTAAATATTCATGAGATTCACTTTTGATTGTATTTAATATGGCAATCAATAACTTTTGCCTCTCTTTTTGCCATCTCTCAAAACATACAATTGCAAGTTATTTTTTGTGAGTTATTTTCTTAACAGGGACGATAAGTTTAAATTTCTGTTATAAGAACAAGCTAATGTTAACGCATCACAGCACTCCCACATGTGATTTAGTTATTAGAAAAGTTTTAAAATGATTATAAATTATTGTATTACCATGCATTTTCTTTTTTTTGACGAGCCCCCTTTTTGAGTTTCACAAGAACAGATCATACTTTTGCGCTAAAAGCAGATGGTATGACTCCATTGCAAAGATCATATTACACATATAAATATGAAAGGATAAAAGACGGTATTAGAAAATGGGTTAAATGAAGTTAGCGTTTAGCTGAGCCTACCGGTTATAAAGGCTGCAGAAGCCTTACCACTGTGATCCAACACAAAATCGTCCTGCGCGTAGCGATATTTCTCAGGCCCGCATGCGATGAACACGTCATCCTCCCCGAAAAAATCCTGCAAACACATTATCTGATAGAAAGGGGGGAGAGAGAAACACTGTGTGAGAAATGAATGGAAGTAGTCATGTGACTGCAACAGCTATCTGTTACATTGATAAACTGATAAAGCATATTGATAATAACAGTACAATAATAGTCACAGCACAACAGCTGAAACAACAGTAGCTGGAACTTTTTTACAAACATTGTTTTAAAAAAAGTGTCTCAAACTCTTTTTGTTAAGGGTTGATGAAAAGAGAAAAATGCTGATTATCTATCAGTTTCTATCAATTTTATGGGAGGTTTGCCATTTTTGCAACCATTCACAACGATTTAGCATGTCTCAATATTTCTTTAAACTGATTTGTAGGATTTTATAATTTATCTAGCAATAAACAACCAAATCAAAATGAATAAATGTATTATTTTAGGGAATTTATTAATAACTATTTTGTAAAAAGTAATTTGTATAACAGGGTTTAATAGTTCAAGGATACGGACAATGCAACAATATTTGTCAAAATAAAAACAAAGAAAACATAGAAAGCCTGTAACCCAGATCCATCACTCCTGTTACCATGTGGTTTTTGATTCGATATATATCTCTACGTAAAGAATAAAACCCACAAAGGTCACACAGGGTCTTTAAACTTACTAAATCTGTATTCAGGCTGAGAAACAAGAGCGTCACTAGAACTATGAGAAAGAAACATTATAGAAGTGCATGCAAATACACCCCTCACGCACACAACCGCAGTGGTAGTGAGCCAGAAATGATCCGGATTTCGGCCCACACCTCCACTTTTGGAGGTGGGCAGCAAGAAACAGATGGAGCTTCATCAACCACACACACACAGAGATCTACACAAAATTGGGAGAATGATCACAGACAGATGGAAAGCAGAGGTACAGAGGCCCCTCCCCCTCTTTACTGTCTCTCTTGTAGTTTGTCAACATGATGTTAATGATGAATCTGCTGTTCAACAGCCTGAAAGGGGTGTCTCTCACACAATAAACCCACTTCACCACAATAACAAAGCAGATCTAGGTTGGTTAGGTCTCACATTGAGTTCATATGCTTAGACTTATTAAGGAACAATTTTACAAATTACAATTCTGTCATTATTTACTCAATCTTATGTAATTCCAAACCCTGAATGCTAAATAAGAATCCACATAGTTTTTAAACTTCATAGACAGGGTCACTATAAACTACTGTTGTATAGAAGATGGTAAAAATTCTTCACAATGTTTCCTTGTTTTTTTTAAACAATAAATAATGACAGGATTTTCATTCTGGCTAAACTGTTCTTTTAATACAGCCTAATCTAACTGACTAACAACATTCTTAGCAATTAATAAACTCTGAATAATATTACTAATACTTTTCTCTGAACAACATAAATGGTCTTCCTTTAAACAGAGCTGCATTGTCGTACACTGTAAGAAATGCGCATGGCTGGTCTGTGGGACACATCTTAAGCTGTATTCCCATCAGTCAGCAGATCAGAGGAGCATATGGGCCCAGTTGTTGGCCTGAGTACAGTGACAGACTAAAGTCACACTGGGAGACTATTAAACACGCCTGAACGTTTGAGCTGATATCTTGGATCTGTTCAACAAAATACAGTCTGGAAAAAAGCCAAACGTGTTTCTGTAATGTAAACTGTGATTTATAAATCAAATCTTTTCTTCCTGAGGTGAGAAACAGTCGTTACAAGCACATACTGTATGTTGCTAGAAACTGATTCTAGGATCTTGATTGAAATTGGATACTGGCCAGAGGACCTTTAACGCAGCAACACAAATGATGTGGGCTTGCATAAAGCATCTTTCTCAGTAATTGTACTTAATTAGGAACATGTTTTGGGAAGTTTTAAGTGTTGTGAGGCAGTGTTGAAGCATGTTAAAAGGTTGCCAGGGTGTTGATGGGGTGTTGCTAGGTTGTTCTTTGTGGTTGCTCGGTGGTTACTAAGCCCAAGTCAATTGAGCCTATCCTTAATTGTTTATAATATTCAGGTCCCTAAACATGGTTTAAATCCCTCCCTTAGACTTTACTGCAGGTCTGCAGGATTACCTCGCCTCTTTTATGGTCCTCCAGACAAAAATAAGCCTCATCACGTGTTGAGTATGAGCTAATTATGATAAGCAATCGTAGTAGTGATGCTTTTCTTACAAGCACTGCTAATAATCTAATCTAAACAATCATTATACTCAAAACAACACATTTTTAGTTAAGTCTTTTGCTTAACTATTTAAAAAATATTACAAGGTTTTTATTACAAGCTTGTATTATTAAGCTCCTTGACATCATTTCTGGCCTCCAAGCCCAGTAAAGTACAGGCCTGCACTCAGAGAGACCTGACAGGGTGCTGAGTTTAATAACAGCCCTGCTTTATTCAGCTGACAATAATAAAGGGTGTAGGAGCAGCTCCTCTCTTCACTGTGTGAAGACAAAGAAAGAAGGGATTGAGAAACAGAAAGCATATAAATGGGAATCAGTTATTTGCTTAAGCCAGAGGTTTTCCTCAAGGGTTGGTTAGGTAATTGAAGTTATTTTGCTCCAAGGTCCGAAGCAGAGCACAAATAGAGAAATAACAAAACAATTCTGAGAAACATACTGTAGTAATTTTATATTTCTATATTTTAGGACGAGATCTTTCTATTAAATTCCTATTAAAGCTATTTTCTATTAAATTCCTTTAAGTCTAAATTATCTATGCTGTGTTATGCTTCCCACAGTACTTTTATACCTCCATACACTTACTGTATGTAAACAAGGAGAAACATCTGAGACAAAATTGATACTTAAAAGGATACTTCATTGGTAGTAGGAATCCTATGCAGTACAAGGCCAGAAAAATGCAATTCTAGTGGTGCTACCTGAGAACACAGAGAAAATGCTGTTGTCTTCCCAAATAAGTAGGAAAACTTCAATACCCATAATGCACTGGGCATGTTGCCCTCTTTCAAGCCGACCATCTGTGGGTGAGGTTATAAACATTTGGAAGTAAAATCTGTAGATTTAACGAAAGCCTGGGATCTGCCAAAAGTTTTGACTTGCTGACAAATATACATATATTTCTCGGTCTAGGTAACACAGAAAAACTTAAAAGCTTAAAATGGCATAACTATCTCAAAGTCTCCTGAGTTTAAGAGAAAGTAACCTCTGAGCAACTGAGGAAACAAATGTACCATAATCACTTTCAAGGACAAATGATTCCTTAGAGGATTTGATTGGGTTGGAGCCATTGTCACATTAACTAGGTTTGGAGGAGTTTTGTCAACCATTAACTACTAAAGTCCTCACACCAGCAATTACTAATGGATGCCATTAAAGGCAGTGTTGACAAATGAGCTTTTTACAAGCAATGTCCCAGTAACGATTGTGTGCAAAGAGACTGATAAGTTTAAAGTTACATTTAATGGGGCACTTCTGTGCCAAAGTGTTCAGTGGGTTTGACATTAGCAAACAAAAAACTATGAAACTATTTTATAAAACTATAAAAATCAAAGAGCACCAAGTACTGGACCAAGAATAATATCTGAAGTACTGTACAAATAGTACAAATGTACATATAATAGACCACATTACATTTGTGTTCTTAAATCTGTTTTCATAAGAAGCTCCTACAGCTTCAATTGCTTATAAAAAGAAAGTTCAACTGACGAGGATGAAGCGGAGAATGGAACATCAGCTTTCATTTGTCACTGCGACATGAGCTGTCAAATCACAGTAACATCTCACACACACACCAGTGTGTGGGCTTAAGTCGAAGTGCATTTTGTGTAGGCTTAACTGTCACCACATCACAACACAGTATATTATTTATATTTTAGGAGTATTATTATTGTCATTAGATTTGTGAACCTGAGTAGAATTAGCGTAGATATCGTTTGTGTTAGATAACAAGGTACGTGCTGTTTACTTGTCTCACTTGCACAAATAAACACAATTTCTCAAACTGCATCATTACTGGAGAAATATAGTAACGTTATTAAAACTGTGTATTTTTATGTTAAACATCTGTAATTAATCGCATGTGCTAACGTGTTAGCTTTGTCAGACCTAGTAGGACTGAAAATGAACAGGCAGGAAAAGAGATACCGGTGAACAATGAGGTATGTTGACATCCCTTTCTCACTTGATAAAGTCTCCAGACTGGCAGACAAACACAAACAAGGGCATTGAGATCGCACAATGACCCCAGCCGACTCCAGTGACATGTTTTTGCTTCTGTGCCAGCCCTGTGTTCCCAACCCATGCCTGCTGGGGCTGGCAGGCCTCTCTGACTTTTTGCATTAGGTTATGCTTTTAATTTTGTGCAATGCAAAATAGTTACATTAATATGGGTGCGGATGGTGGTGTATGTTAATTATCAGCCTGTATGATTATTCTTTATAATCCTGATCTGCCCTTTAAACAAATAATGCAAATAATATGTAGGTCCAGAAGTTCCTCGCAAGGGGTAAAGAAGAACTCAGAGTCACCCTAGAATGAGGCACCTCAAAATTATCTCATATCTGTGTTGCGGGAAAGCAACTAAACTGTAACAATTTATTTAATTTCATAATATAATCCTTCCATAGAGATAAAATCATACCAGACTTTATTATTCCAGCTCTGACTGCAAGCTAAAACTAACATGGGTGATAGGTAGGTTAAAGAGATCAGGTTAGATACCTTAATACACTCCAGCAGACATATCGTAAAAACATGGAAACTGTGAAAAACAAAGTGTCCTATTTATTGCTTTGTGTCTATGATCTGTTGAGGTTTAAGACAAGACCTGTCCTAAAAATATGAAGTCTGTTGTCTTAGTCATCATGTTTGTATGGGACTTCTGACTGATCACAGATCAGTTGTTTGTGCACATTATTCTGATTCCGATGTCATACAAACTGAGCACTGAAAGGCTTTTATTATGCTAATGCACTCCAGGGGCTACATGTCAATCACCAGCCCCCACTGTCCATCACATGCCACATCACTCATTTCAGACACTATAACACTCTCATTTACACTGTCTCCTACTCTGTACCTCTGTCATCTGTTAAAGTACAAGCTAAAAAGAAAACAATAAACCATAAAACAAAATGACACATTAATTATGTAGCGGGGTAAATTATAATGTATACAGTTTAACTGATCATGGATTCTCTAGATTGTAAACGTTTGTAACTCGGATTACTGTATGACTACAGGAACAAACGACAACAAAAATCTCTAGCTGTTATTTTATTGGTCCTATTTTGCAGCACTGCTAGGTCACTTTCAATCACTCCTGAACTCAGATTAAATTTGGCCTATGATAAATGATCAATTTATGTTATGTATTACTGGCTCAGGTACAGAACGGGTTTTTGTTTTGAACATAACTGAACAGAACACGTTTATTTCTCATTTCCATGCAGTTTTTTCAGATAAAGTCCATGCAAAAGTTTTTTTTAAATAAATGTACATATGATTATAAAAACATACTCTTGAGCTTTTAAGTGATTCTTATGCTATATGCAAATGCAATGAGGGGGTGGCAGGAAGCTGCAGGGTGCATATAGGATAGAAGTGATAACTTAAGTGTATGACCCCTATTTTCTGCCTCTTGACTACTCACATGGTGCCTCGCTTTTGCCGTTTCCCTAGAAACAGGCTTGTCCTCATGCAGACTTATAAAAACAAATATGGAGGGTCTTTTACAATGTTATTGAATGCCATTATCTGTGAATAGTGAAGCATGCAGATTGGCGGATAACCAAGTTAACAGCCATAAATGCATCAAACTGGTCAGTCTTATTTACAAGTTATTGATTTGGCATAGCACATCTGAACACCTGCCAAAAAAAGTGTGTGGCTCTCCATCTCCATCTGTTGTGATGTAAAAAAAGCAAGCAAAGCTTTTTAAGAAGAAAAAGGAAAATACAGATTGGCATTCATGGAGTTAGATGTTAAGGAGTGTATCTGACTGAGAATCTTGTGTTGGCTAGTACAGATCCGCTAGCCCCCCTAAACGTGGCCCACACCTGCCAGCTGCACTTTAAATCCCCCAGCCTTTTGGTTCAATTACAGCAGAGCTGGATGGAATCGCAGTGGGGTGTCCATGCCTCTCCACCCCACCCCCACCTGATGAGAATTAGGCTTAGAATGCTCGCAGGCAAAGGGAACCCAGTAGTTCTTGTGTTAACATGTATGTTACATTTGATGGTGGCCTTTCTTTGATGTTGAGGTGTTATATTCGTCATACAAATGTCTTCTCAATCAGCATGTTGATGCATTTTGTCTTTGCCCAATGAAATCAGATGTGTTGTGCTTAATGCAGCTGTGCATTGAGGTCATTCCAACCCAAACTCTTCACAGTCCTGGCAAGGACATGCCAGCTGTAATCACATATGATATGCAGGCATGCCTTGACTGAATCAAGCACAAGAAATCTCATGTCAACACAATGCCAAAGGAAATTCTTTCCCATGTATGCGCACACACATATACATACTTGTGCATGCACACGTAGACACTCTGAAGAAATAGGATGTGCATTGAGGGTGTAAAAACCAGCTTAACTGTAAGACACGTCACTTCTACTGTAAATCAAGTGGTTCAGATTTCAGGAAACACCTGAATGCTTTTATGTTTTACTTTCTGATTCTATGAAGACTTTGCTGCCAATATTTAAAAATTAGCAGGATTAGTTTAGCTCAAACTAATAAGAAGATTAATCAAAGACTTTAATCTTACTTACAAGGCTAAGAACAGACAAACAGTGAGAGTACTAGGGCACTGATCTATGTATGTCTAACCCCACCTAAACATGGCTCATTCCACCCACAAAGTACATAACTGGACCAATTTACTTTCATTTACATTCCCCACCTAACAATATTCAAAATGATCTTTAATTGGTATCTCATTTACAGATGCTTTGATCATTTTAGGACCAGTGTGACTCAGTAGGTAGGTACTGACACTAATCCAAATCTAGACTAAAAGAGTACATTAATCACCCTTATTAAGTTGACATCTTTAATTGCTAGATCTGGGAGTACCCATGGGCAGCGCACACACAATGCTTGTCTGGGACTTAAAAAAGACCAGAATTAACTGGACAAAATAAAATTGACTAACTTGATACATTTCACTTACCAGATGCTACATACATCATAAATCAATAAAGGCAAAAGCCCCAAAAAAAACAGCATACATGTTTTAGTAATTTATTTTATCTTTGTCTCTCAAATCTATTCTTAAAAACACAGAGCAAAGGGAAAATAAAATGTGCAGCTGTTGGTGCATTTGCAATTTCTTCTTAAAAAAGGAATATTTTAAAAATATGACTTAAAGGCAGGGGTATCACTGCAGTTCTGTCCCGTCATGCATTTTTAATGGTGACAATCACTGACATTTGTGTGTATGCCAGGAGCTACTCCCACTAAGCCACTTATAAGCATTAGGAGCCCCAGTACTGCAGGGAAAATGACATGCTTGACGCAGTCTTGGACACCTCTTCAGCCTATATACATTAGTGGTGAGCTTTCATTGGCTGATTACCCTCAGCTACACCACGTCAATAAATAATGCAACACAGCATTTGGGCTTAATGTTCACTTCACAGGTTTTAGGGCTGTTCAACATATGGTACAATTTAAAAGCTGTCCACAACTTAACACTAATATGAACGTTTTAAATATCGTAAGTGGTAAGATTTCATGGATTAGGCTGAAGGGTCTGAGAAGACCTGAGAATGATCATTAATAGCATACAATTACGTAACACAAGCAACAGTGCTGTTGTACTCGATATCAGCATGGCTGTGAATTTGCCATAGCTGATATTGAGTTCAGTAGTACAACTGCAATGATCATGCTGCTTTTTAAAAAATGTTTTACAATTACAAACGACAAAAAACAACCATATTGCTTGCTGTCTTCAATAATACACCTCCAGAAAGGATAAAGGATAAACTGAGTGACTTATTTTAACTGTGGCAGTCTTTACTCATGCACAACCTGTTAAAGAAATTATCATAATAATTCTGCATTCACCTTTGCCAAGCAACTCTTAAAGGCATTAGTGCATAACTAAAGCAGATAAGGCAGGGACAAATTTTTGAATATGCACAATGAGTTCCCTCACACAATTCCAAAGAGATTTACTGCGGCAATGAGGAGCTCTCCACATACAATTCACCACTGCTGAGTTTAATCCCAGAAGACATCATCAACATGCATCAGCCATCCACATCCCACCAGGCGCATACCCCAGCTTTTTGAAAGAAAACAGAAGGGGATAATTCCCTTTTCCCATAAAACTTTTCCCTCACTGTATTTCATTGCCTTTGTGTTTGCTCCTGATCACACACCATCATTCATCAAAATATTCTGGTCTGTTTCTTCACACAAACTGTATCATATGTACAGGTCATACAGATTATTAATGCTTTTTTGTGATACCCATAAGACAACAACAATTATTATATTAAGGATTAAAAAGCAGTAAATTAGGTGTATACTGAGACAAAATGCATAGTAAATGTTGAATATGTGTTCCTTATACTAAAATGTTACTGTTAAGAGAGGTAGATAGACAGAAAATAGACATGGGAGGAGTAGGTGGACAGATGCGAATTAAAGGTAAAAACATTGGGACTTGAGTACTTGAATGCTGTCTCTGTTGATAATTCCATGGCTAAGTGTTCAGTGTCCCTATCACTACCAGAATATACAATTGTAATGTGCTTTCTGCTAATCCTCTACATTATACTTTGTCAAGAAACACTCAGTATTAAACTGGACACCAGCCCAAGATGGTTTGCTGGTGTTAGCTGATTTAAGATGGAGTCTCAGAGCCCAGTTGGTCTCAGAGCCTGGCTAAGCTGGTTTTCACCTGGTTAAGATGGACATACTCAAAAGCTGCCCAAAACCCATCTAAAACTAACCAGATCATCCTTACCAGGCTGAGAGACCAGCAAACCAGCATAGTCAGGTAAAACATTTATGGGGTTTTTTTGTGAGTTCCTTTTTGTTTCTTTGTAGATGCTGCTGGTTCCAATATTTCAGATAGCATTTAAGTTATTAGTTCAAACTAATATGATTTAAAGGTGACAGACAGATGATCTTTCTACCCTGTAAATAACACATGATGTCTTTATAAGGAACAATATTATTTCTTTTTGGGATTTTGGGTCATGACCACAGAAATAACACAGAGATGACTAAAGACATGCCCCATCTGGGTTTCCTGTCCAGCTTCAGCATGTTGAGAATTAAAGAGGGTTCAGGTGGTCATTACAAGCTCCTGTGTTTAATTCTGGACTATCTATATGTAAATTCTCAGATCAGTATTGGAGGGTCCCTTGAGGGTAGTTCCCTGTATTTATTAGGTGATAAAAGTGTGCCTTCATTTTTTACAAGACAATACTCAAGAAAACAAGGTAATTATTCAGTTCAAAAACCAACTTTAAAAATGTTTAACTTGCATAAGAACCACAATGCCAAATTAATGCCAGCCAGTTTCAGGAGGAGAGAGGATAACATGACCACCCACTCGCTCTGAAAACATTAGGATTAATGATGCCCTTTGGCAACACAAGGACCATTTCAGACCCCTTGGGCTTAAGCTACTACCTTTATTTAAATAGTTTAATTAAATAGCTTTTTAGATCTGTCACTTACTTGTTTGCCCTCCAGAGTATAGAGTCTCTTCACAGCCCCGGAGTCCAGTTTGATAGCGTCGGTGATGTCATTGAGCACCTGCTCAAAGGAGTGGGCTGTTTTCTTATTTAGGAGGATCCGGACAGCCTTCCGCGGTTTGACGCCGCTACGGATGACCGTCACAAGCTTGGGTTTGATGAAGTCTTTGCTTTCTCGTTCTCTTAGGTCACTCTTGTTGGTGATAAGCGATGGCAGCGAGCGCGACGTGCCCGTTTTCACGTTGACCGACCAGTTTGGATTAACATTCTTGGTGTAGTCTACTTTGCGGTAGGGTTCATTGGAAGCGCACACATAGCTCTCTCCTGCCGCATAGGAAGGAATAAGTATGGAATAATATTTAGTACCACATGCTTAGTAAGGACTGCTTTATTTTATCTTCAAATGACTTTTTGATTTTACTTTTAAATTAAAGAAGTAAATATTCAACAAAAACATCACAAAATGTTCGAGAAATCTAGTAGTAATTCTAGTAAATATGATACGTGAGACAGATTTTAAAAAATGCATTTAGCAATTTGTGGCCAAAGTGCTGATTGTATTTGTAAACACCTTCTTCTAATTAATGGTTTGGCCAGGCCAAATACTACGACATACAATGGCACTTTATACTATTGTGTGCTTCATAAAGTCTCCAACAGTTTTGCAGACTTTATCAAGCAATGTGTCTGGCATGGAAGAACTAGACTAGTGTGCACAAAGCCTTGAACTTTTTAGTATACATTTAAAACACTGACTGCATGCTTTATTGGATGAACATCAGTGTCTGACCTCACTAAGGCTCTGATGTCTAAACAGGTGCAAATTCCCACTGCCATGTTCCAACAAACAAGATGAAAACTTTCCCAGATAAATGGAAGCTGACTAACTCCTTATTAATTCCAATGGTTTTGAAATGAAACACCCAACAAGCACACAGGGTACAGATGTAGCATTTGGGAGGTAACCAAGAAGGGAGATAACCAAAGACTGCAGAGGGTTAATGCATCAGGCACTTAGCCCATGCCTGACCCCAGCTCTCCCTCTCTGCTCTTTTCAGCTGTGGTTCTGGACGACGTCCAAGGCAAAGTATTTTACTTTTGGAATACTGCAGGAATTCCAATGCAACTGCTAGCAACTATGCTTCACTTTCATTCCCAGAGCTATACTGTGCTCAAAACCCAATGGCCTTTGAAAGGCTTTGAAAAACAAATTGTTGCCTTACAAATGCTAATAAACTGCTTTTAGCTGACCAAAAGCATTCATTAAAGAACTTATGCATAACCAAACACCTGCTTGTTTAAAAGAAATTGTTTTGCTTAGTATTTAAAGCCCACGAAAATGTGTGCATGACAGCATAAAGGGCATGTTTGTTGTGTATGTGAGATGGCACATCTTGGCGCTACAGAAGCGGCAGCTGGTCTGAAAATGGAGCTTTGTCATCCTAAGGAGAGCAGGGCTGTCACGGCAAAAGACATGCGTGTGTATTAAAACAGGATAAACAACCCTCGACTCCAAACATCCGCTGATGTTCTCACCCACCCTGAAGTAAGAGTTATAATTTTTCATAATCTAGCAGGATACATGTGTTTGGCCTTACAGACTGCTACAAATACATGTCTGAAACTCTAGACTGAAATAATTTTGTGTAACAAAATATAAACCTGATCCTATGGGAAACCTAACCACTTCATAATTTGATCTTAATTTGTGCAATGTGAATTGTAAAAACTTATGATTATTGGAGAAAAAGTGAACATAATGGTCCATCCCTAACCCCAACCCTAAACCTAACTGTCACTGGGGCAAAAGCAGGTGTTTGCTTTCGCAAATATATATGAACATTCACAAATTTGCTAAAATAGTTACAAATTGTCCTGAATGTGTGTTTTACATATTCTGCAAAGGCAAGCTAAGTGAACTCTAAAGAAGGCCATATTGAATACAGCTATGTCATACAATTTATCATGACTATGCAAAAGATTACAAGCTTTACATAATACTGACTGTCTGCTGAGCAGATGCTCTTGTTGAAGAAGGTTGGGTTCATTTTAAGCACACAGGCTCTCCCTGCTAGTGTGGAGCGAATAAATAGAATGGAATGATGCTTAGTAAAAATGCTTAACATGCAGATTGTGTAAAAACAGCCTTTGTTTACAAGTGCTGCTTTAATAATATGGAGAGCAACCAGAAGGTCATGAAGCAACACAACAGAAAACCTACAGAAACAATATCTGTAATAAATGTTTATATCTAAATAATAGAAACCCTCTGAATCATTAATCACTTCCTATCTTGCTTAACAAGTGCAATGTGTACAAACTGAGACAAACACTTCAACCTTATTTATACCACTTAAATTGAAAAGAAAAGTGTTGTCGAATGTATGGATTGTAGAAACAGAAGAAGGTTCCTAGAAAACATACAAACTAATAAAAGGCACCTAAATTCACTTCAAGTCCCTTTGGATAAAAGCATCTACCAAAATCATAAATGTGAACATAAGATGCTGAGTCACGTTTAAGGATCTAGGTTTTAAATTAGTTTTAATGTAAACACACAATATATTAAGAAACATATCTTTCATTTGACTCTAAATTGTTAAGTTTAGGGCCTTTGGTAAAACTGCAGGCTGCTTAAAATAACAAGAAAAAGTTGCAAGAACAAATTACAATTACAGATCTAAAACAAGTCATCCATAAAAACAGATAATTGAAAAAACCCACATACCCTACTGTTACTGTACTACAGGCTGAAAGATGAAATCATATATACAGTACTTCTGATCTCAGTTGCTAAGGAAATCAGAGGCAACTGAAAACTGGTGACTAACCTAGTGTGAATGAAACATTTGTTTATTCACATGAGAGTATACAGGCAGTGTGATATAATCATACACGGCCTAAGTGCTACTGTATGATTCATGCACAAAACCCAAAACTGTGTTAACTCTATTAAATTGCATGTTTATTGCAGTCCAAATTTAAACGGCCAAACTGAAAGCCAAAATGTCTAAAAACCCAATACACCAGGGAGGAATTTTAGACTTGCTAATATTTGAAAGCAGTTTAGATAGATAATCAGGTTAATACTTCACACTCACAAATGTTTAAGTACACGGTCAATGTTTGATTTTGCCACTGAGCTGGAACCACAGCTATCCATCCACAACGCAAATGTCATTTCATTGCCAGTGGATCATAAAATCTCAATTTCACTCAGTTTGGCTCAGAAATTGGTAAGGAGGGGGTGGGGGGCTCCCAAGACACAGGGCTTTATTAAGCTTGAAATTATCAAAAGGCTAATTAATCAGGTGACTCCAGATGGGGTCACTAATACTGATGAACAAACTGGCCCAAAATAAGAATGGGATGACAGCTATTTGACACTTTGTACATGTGGAAAAGAGAAATCTGGGGAATGTAGTAATATAGAATGAATATTGTTCACATGGGACCAGGTGTAAAACAGCCAAATGGGTTATGAACCCTTAATCACCCCCTCAGAATCAGAAGTCCAGATGGGACCCTGATGTGCCCATCATGCAACACAATTTAGTGGGCCAACACAATAATCGTTGTCACCAGCAACAACTCAATTGTGTACAATTCCACATGGCTACCTATTGCTGGTGATATTTAGCAAATAGCATTTATAGCTTTGGTCACATTTATAATCATTGAAACACAAAAAAAAGCTGAGCTAATTCTCAATCAATGTGAAGAGATGCTGAGCTCTGCATTTCATATGCAAAGCTTGTTGCTAATTGCATCATTGAGCAAACACAGAACCCCATTATGTGTCATAACTTCATGTTCTGAGCCAAACTGGATAAACTTGTTTCATTTTAGTAAAATATGCTAATATATCCTTATATAATTGGGTCTATGTGTTTTGAATAACATAATATGTAACAATAAAAACTTTAAGCAAGGGAATCCATTTTTTAGCTTTAACATATTATTAAAATCAACAGAACAAAAATACACAATTTGTATCTGTTTATTAAAAGCATACCGCAGAACATTAATCTACTATAACATGCCACCTATATTAAAAATGTATTCTGAGAGTCCTCATGACAAAGTCATACATTTTTGCTTATCGATTAGGAGCAAGTATTGGCTTTGACTTGCAAATGTCAGCTAAGCTACTATTACTGCCTACAGTACAGTTCAGTCAGACAAATAATGGAGATGTTAGTGACTGTGACCTTATGTGACCTACAGATAAGTTCATAATTATACAACCACGTACTTTATCTTCCATAATATATTCCATAAGTTAATAGTGAAGTCGAAACAATGACATGAGGACAATATGTTAATTTACCATTAAGGTTAGTAAAATGTATCATTAAGGTCATTTAAAATTTGAGTTTTAAACGTGTATCTCTATCCATTGTAGTTAAGATGTTATGTATATAACATCTTTTATGTCCATAAAGAGAAAAAATCTACAGTGCTTTAGTTTATTCTTCGTCACATTTTCAAAAATAGCTATAAAGGTCAGACTATATACACGAAAATAAGAGTGTGGGGGGGCTATATGGAAAAGTTATTGTTCTGACTTATTTTGCAATACTGCAAACAATGAATGTTTTGTTTTAATGTCTTAAACCAGTTAGATGGTATCTTGTATCTATCCAGACGTTTTGATTGTGAGATGCACCTGTGCGCTTATAAATCTCACCTTCAACTAAATCATCCAGGCTGGTGATCTTCTTTGCCCCGTCTATAGTGTAGATGCTCCGGACTCCTTGCGGTAAGTTGACATTGTCCGACAGGGAGCGGGTCAGCTCCATCAGCAGCGCGTCGAATGACCTGAATCGGTCACTGGACACGGCGTACACCAACCCCTTGAAGTATCTGTCCCCGTTGCGATAGAAGCGAACTTTTTTAGCTTTCTTTTCGGTGGTGAGCGACTGCAGCGTGCGCGTGCGGTAGAAGCTGCAGTGCGCGCTGTGAGCTGGACTGGGCACGAGACCGTTACCCCGCGAGCCGGAGTGAGAACCGGCGCTTCCCCGCAGGGACCGGTGGCTCTTCTCGCGCTCCTCAAAATGCTCCCACTCGATACTTCTGCTGGACATGGTTATTTCCCCTGAACTCAAAGTACAGTTCCTTTAAAAGTGGAAGTTGTTCCCAAGATCTGGTATGTCTTTGTTGCCCGTTCCTTTGACTTTCATCAAACGGGGTACACTTTCTTCAGCGAAATCCTGCAGCCAAAGCTACACACAACTAAAACATGAAGGCTTTAAAATAATAATAAGTTACGAGAATTTACAAGGTTGTGAGAGTTCTATAAGTAGTCCAGAAGTCCAAAAACGGCAATATTAAGAGAAATCTTTGCTCAGACAGATATTATCCTTCGGGTGAGCACCGGTCATCCAATTGATGAGACGCGCAGAGATGTATGTGCGCATGCCGGACACGCGTGACCGTCCGCAGCTCTCTTCATCCCTCCACTGGCTCACAATCAGGCCAACACACACCTACATCCACGCCACTGGAGGCGCGAGATCTGCTCCTCCTCTGGGTCCTAAGAGCATCAGATATTTAGAGAAATTGACAAAAATAGACCATTTAATAAATAAATATGGAAATAAACAAATTTACACTAAGGATTTAAAGAAAACCAGCAAATTAACCCATAAATATGAAATACACACATAACAAATATATGAAAGAATAAAAATATGAAAATATGTAAAAAAGGTAATAAAAATGAAAACAAAATAAAATAAAAATAAATAAAAAACAAGAAAAATGAATTTAGGACTTAATTTAATTGTAAAATTACTTGTATTTGCTTAACCAGATCACATCATATACGCTGTCTAAACAGCATGAATTTAGAATCGTTCGACTGAATAACCAGCGAACACAATGTCTCATTCCCATCTTTTATGGAACCAAGGTTAGAAAATTAATTAGAGAAATTTCCTTTCGAGAACAGTTGACATGACATTGTGTCAAAAGTTGACGCTATGGGGAATGCAAAGAGCAGTTTGCACGGTGCCCTATAACGGTATAATGCATAGACAAAACACCTGCCACACAATAACCAGTCAATCAGCATAAGCCGTAGAAAAGTTCAAAGGTATTGGACACAGAGCATTAAAGAAACCAAGCAGCAAAAATTAGCAAAAAAGTCTCTCATAAAATCTCCAACGCTGCACCAACTCAGGCAGCAGCGGGGCTACACACATATCATAAGCACTAACATAAAGCAGAGCGCTACTGGCAAGGAACAACATTCACACACTAAGTGAGCGGCAAACAGCTGGCACTATGGCGTGAAAACATACAACAGCATAGTAAAGGAAACCCAGCCCTGCATCAGGCATTCCATAAGCAGTTAATACACAATGGCAACAGCAAGCATGGCTGAACTGCGGCTGAACGTCAACACGGTTAAAGCTAACAGCGACTAGAAGAAACAGGATTCGTACTTACCAAACGAAGGGCCCAAACTGCAATCAAGCAGCATTCACCTAAAACGCTTGCAAATCACCCACTCGCTTAACAGAAGCGAGAGGCAGAGCTAAAGGAACAGCAGTTTTAAAAGTCTCTAGGATCCACTGACTGAAGTGGCTTGAACAAATGCACAGCCAGTGCTTTCAGGACCAAGGCCAGGTCAGAGGACTGGATGATAGGGGGTGTCAGCCATCTTGCTCCTCTCAAAATCCCGACCACCAGATTGTGTCTGCCAACAGAGCGCACATCAATTCGATTGAGAAAAGCACCAGTATCCGCAACATACGTCTTCAGGGTAGACAGCATATTGCTGCTATCTAGGCGCTGCTGAAGAAAAGTCAGAATGACTGACACAGGACAGCTCACCGGGTCAAAGCCATTCAAGCTGCACCATTTCACAAAACCTTACCAGTTAAGAGCATAGAGGCATTTCTTTTTAGGGGCTCATGACTTGCTCTTATGTCCAAAACACAACGCAATAATGACCTCAAATCTAATGGCCCCCATTCACCAGGAATCTTGAAAGCTCCACAACTCCAGGCACAGATGCCAGATTGTGCCACCCACTTGAGATGGAAGGTCCTGCTTCAACAAAATTGTCTAAGGGGAAGCTATATGCATGCTGACTAGATCTGGAAACCACAACAGGTCCGGCCATCTTGGAGCTATTAAGATCATTTGCAATTTCTCTTCTTTGACTTGAGCATAACAACAACATAAAAATCTTTACCTGGGGAAACACACACAGACTGATGTTCGGCCATGGCAACGGGAGCACATCCTCGCCCAGGGAAGAGTGAGACGGAGAAAAAAAACAATGGGCAATGTGTGTTCTCTTCTGTCACTTCTGATCCACTTTAGCTTCTCTGAACCACTCCCAAATCAGGCATGCTGATCTAGGATTCAACCTCCACTCTCCGTGAGGGATCCTATCCCTCAATAGCATATCCACACCCCAGCCCAACCCAGCTCCCCAGCCCAGTGTCAACACTTCTGTCATGATTACTTTCCATCGGGTAACCAGACCCAACTGGACATTGTGCTGAAACAAGGGGGTTCTGCCATGGATTCAGAATTCTGAGGTACTCATGCAGTGGTGGTTCTACATTGAATTGCTCCCCGGGCGAGACTCCCTCCCGGCGCCCCCTGACAACTAACACCCTCCCCGGGAAAACAAAATCCCTCCTGACACCCCCGACAACTAATACTCACCAACCCCCACCCCCTATCCCCCCCTTCCCGCTCGCTCAGCTTGTGAGATAATACAAAACCGCTATTATTCATAGATAACAGAAATAAATTTTTTTTCCTCCAAGTTTGTGTGCCGCCCCCCACGTGTCATGAAAAATGCTGCCCCATTCACCCATGCCTAAAACCGCCCCTGTACTCATGGGTCACTACAACCTCAAACGCTCCTGATGACCAAGCACATGGGACCTCAGCCAGATCTGTAGTGGGTGCATGTACAGAAAACCGAGGTGGCAGACCACTGCGTCCCCAAAAGCCTTTGAAACAGTTTCAGTGCAATGATGTGACCAAGACTGTCAGATATGAGATTTTGCACATGATCCTTAGTGAGCATGAGCCAGAGATGGTGATGAAATAACCCATACTCCAGCTGATGGCCAACAATTTACAACAATACTGTAGCTATGCCTCTATCTCTCCATATCTTCATGTATCCATAGAAGCTTAAAGCTTGAGTCTAGTATCATACTTGACTACATACATCAATGGACAACATCCAGATATATTTACCATTGTTTTATTCAGAAACTTATGAACTTATGAAATGTCTGCAAAACATGTCAATCATGACACATAAGCCATATGTGCTTTAGATTAAAAGGTTTTTAAGATGTTAAGAAACAAGTGCAAACATTATTATTATTATTCAGGGTAGACTTACAATATCCTGCAATGCAAATGAGAGAAATGCATTTAGCATTTACAGTATTTGTCTTTTTTTTACTTTTTAATTATTTATATTTCTCATATGCATATACTGTAAATGACTGCATAATATGTTCATTTAATGGATCTGGTACAACTCTTAGCGAACAATCAGGGCAATGTAATGCTGAAGTTTGACTTTAAAACCAGTCACATGATACGATCACATTTGATTGTAATATCACAGGTAAGAAAAAATATCTGATGTCTCTGTTATGAATATCCTGAAAGGGGAGAATAAGGACAAACACTGACATGGCGGTTCTTTCATTAATTATAGGAAGAATAAATAGCTGAGACTGCATGAGAGGATGTCAACTGAAAAGAAAAGCCCCGGAGACAGGAAATCCTGAAGACAATAACAGCAGAGAAGAATCCCTCCCACGAAATAAAGAGAGAGAGAGAGAGAGAGAGGAGATTCTCCTCTCTGCAGAGAAAGACCTGTCTAAAGCCTTGGTTCAAATAATCACTAAGGATATTCAATGTGAAATTGACAGAACAATGATCTTAAATATAATGTAGTAATTTATTAAATTTTACTTTAAGGATGAATTGTCAATTTGGACAGAGTTAAATTAGCATTAGCAAGTAAATTCAGCAAATATAGTGTCTTTATCTATATATTTCTGTATGTTTTTAAGTAAGAAATATTTCAGTAATAAAAGGAAAATGTCTGTAAATTGGAGGTTGAAAGTTATGAATCAGTGAAATGGTATGAATCAGGCCAATGCATGTGTGAATAATAACTGAATTGAACTGCATGCTTGTAATGTACTTGAAATAAATACTGTATTTTCAACAATTTCACTATCAGAAGACTTTCTGCACATCTCATCCTGAATCCATCTACAAAACAAAGCCAGAGTTTGCCATCTGGTGGACTAACTCAAAGAAAACTGAGGTTCTACTCATCGGACCAAAAACTTGTAATGCTTCAGACTACAACCTGCAAATAGAAGGCTGCACTGTTACCCCTGC
>JAZGTI010007420.1:0-21673 GCA_036877585.1 Botia kubotai | reverse complement strand
TGCTGCTAAATGAAAGACATAATTCCATATAGTCCACATGCAAAATGAAAGTTGTTTCAGAGTTATTACATTTTGATAAATGATTCCAAGCTTTTTTCCTAGAAATGATGTGAATTCATGGATTGTACTCAACAGGACTAGGAATGTGTATAGAGTACATAGAGTGTTGACTGAGAGCAAACTGTCATCTCTATGGAGTCTCCTCTGAACAAAGAGGTGTGTAGGGAAAAGCAAACGCCATCCGAGTACATGATAATAGCACATCAGAACAGCTGCAGGTCTGATCAGCAGGGGACAACACACACCCATTGAAGACTAATGGCTGCTGCCTTGCTTTCTAGTTCATCTATGATTTAACTGGAAGCAGATAAAGAGTGCTCTCTAAGGTTTCTTACAGGCTTTCTAATCACGTTCTATGTCATGTCTAAGGATCTAATTCAAATTCAAATGAGCTTTACAAACAATGTTACACACACAACATTAAACAATATTTAAACGTGACAATGATTATTTATAGGTAGGAAAAAATCTTAAGTTGAAAATCACATGTAGGCATCTTATTGGACAGGATGGTAAACAAACATCGGATTTGGACGTGATGCCTTTTTCGGACACAACCAAAAAATATGAGGTTATATATAATTTATTAGCCTGTACTATATCTTGGACAATTCACTACTGTATTTGAAGACCTCCTGCTATCATGTTCATTGCACACTAGCTTTCTGTGTGATGCGGCATGTTGACCTCTGCACAGTGATCTATAATAGATTGCTTATAATCAGATGTTTTCAATATGAGTCATCTTAGGAATGACTCCCAATGAGGCAATGTATTAATACATACACTTGTGATCACAATGTGACAAAGCTTTGATAAAAACTTGTGATGTAGTTATTTTGAAAAGTTTGTTTGTCTTTAAACGATGCACACAGCCATAGTATATGCTACATGTTCAGACATGAATATTTAATTAGATGGTCATCCAACAACCAACTTTACAGTAGATTCATTAGTGGAGTCAACTGCTGTAGCTTATCTAGAAAAAATCATTTTTTAAATGTCTCCTTCCAGAAGGCCTTTATTATGAAAGAACTAAAAATCTTTTACTTCTCGCTCTGGTGAGCTGCTGTTATAAGCCCCTGCTGACATCCATAACACACACCTGTACCTGTGAGGAGCAAAGAGCTCATCACCACCAGACTGCTGTCTGAAGGGTGGGTATCATGAGGGATTTACAGTATCTTACAGCCTTTAGAAGAATGTACCTTCACCAAGGACATGCAGACATTTCACTGATGATAATTGGGTCTGTTGGGAGACTGTGTACATATCTGGGCCCCTTTCAAAAGATTCTAACATTTCTCTAAAGCTACAATGGAAAACACTGTAATTAACATAATGAAAGGTGAAATATAAGGTGAAAGTCTTGCAGTGGAAGGTTTGAGGTTTAAAATACCTTTGACGTTTAGCTTGCAAAGATTTCTTCCAGAAGACCCAAAATATTCAAATCTACGTTGTTTTAGACAACACATATGTTAGACATTAGCCTTATTCAAACATGCATTTTTTTACTGTAAATAACAGATAAGCAGTTAATTTATGTTAAGAGATCATGTATGAACAGGCCTTTTAAAAATTACCAGTAAATCTTTCCTGGCAATTGTGAAATGTGTGAACAGCACATTTGTTTATTTACCAGAAAAGTCATTCTGGTAATTTACCATGGTTACTATGTGAAAGGGGGTGATGTGTTAAGCAACACATGTTAAAACTGCTAAGAGGTACAGCTTTATTACAACTTATGAACAAAATATCTGATATCTTTTAAAATATGTGATATCTTTTAGACTTAGATTGCTTGTTCGATTAGGGGTTCCTTGATACGTGTATCTGATAAGAGATAAGATTATCAGTTGCAAAAGTATTCATAAAAGTTGATGAACTTTTAGCAGATTTATGCAATTAAAATGTACAGTTTTTCAAATCCTAATATTACAATTGATACCATCATCCTGTTCACATTGGCACCTTATTTTTGTCCAATAAAATGCTCTCTAGAATAAGAATGCCTCCGTACTCTAATGTCAAAATACCACCTGCTTCTGTCTAGCAATGGCAAGTGGTCTGGCTATGTTTTTAATAGCAAGCCCAAAATATGGCCCACCTTTACTTCCTGTTTTAACAGGAAATACATCAACACAGGAAATAAATTTGTATTTGTCAGACTTGAGTTGTTCAGACCATCTAGATCAAGTGTAAAACACATTTACCACAATAGGATCTTAATTTTATAGCAACAGAGTTTGTTTTCTTAGTGTAAAAAGTAAGAGATGAAGATAAACATGAAAGTTCTGGCAACTGCCATTAAGTGGGTGGCCTCATGAGAAATCACAGGCACTCACTGCACATGTGCTTACTATTGGAGGTCAGCCAATCATAACAGAGTTCATATACATATGGAAGTATGCATGTCTTAATGGCACAGTATTACAAGCCTTTGTAATTCTAAAGGTCAGTGAGAGGGTGCAAAACACCCTGTCTAACCAATAAATGGACCTCAGTGGGGACAAATAAAGTACTACAGTGTTAAACAGGGCCCCTTTAAAAATTGGATAGGAAGACATTAACGTTTACAACCCACTGTTGTGAACCTGCAGATCTGTCTGCAATTGGTCAGAGTATCTCTCAGGTGCCACAGTGGTGAGTGCTAGCTCTGGTGTTCAGCAGTACAATACAGGCTCATTATAAATTGACTGGCTCACTAACCAGCTATCAATGAGCCTTTTTAAGAATCAATATTGAAGATCTGAGATATATGAAGGACGAAAACAGACAGGCACTCACCAGCCAAAGCAGAAGAGAGCCAGATAGAGGCCCAGCAGTGTGGCAACTACATGTCGAATAAAGGGACTCGTCTTGCTGGGGTGCAGGTAAAGTCTGAACCAGAAGGCTGTCACCAAGGCAAAGAGCTGACACACCACAAAGTTCACCTGAGGATGTGAGAGAGAGGGAGAGAGAGAGAGGTTAAAATTAACACTGATCAAGTCAAGTTTTGTCATATACATCCCAATAATCTGATAATTTACAAACAAAAAAATACAACATTCATAGTTATTTTTATTAAGCAATCCTAGCATTAGTAAATAAATAATAAAAATGATACACTTTCATGTGGTGAAAGAGTAATCAGAGTAATCTTCAAATGGAGTTTTTTTCATTAGATCTGGATTATAGCTTGGTATTTAAAAGTAAACATATTAAAATACTGACATGAAACTGAAATGTCAATGAATGAAAAGAGTAAACTGCATCTTAACTTTGCCTGAGATACTACTTTTATTTGAAGAAAACGTTGTGCCATTTTTCTCCAAAAACAACTTAATATGCAGAAACATCTACAAACAAGTCGGTTATTGCTTGATTCCACCCAGCTGACTATTAAAACTCTTTGTTTGATGGAACAAGCAAACATAGCAACACTGGCTCAACCAATAATAAGAGTTTGGGGAGGGACTATCTATTCCATTAAATGACTGAATTTACAGCACTCTAACGAAGGGTAAATTCCCTAAGGGTAAATGACACAACGAAATTGTGTCATTTTGTATTTAAACTGGTTTTGACACAAAACTGAGCAGGATAATGACACTTATTTAACCAGTTTGTGTGATAGCCAATAATTGTTGTTATCAGTTTTACTAACTGTATGTTTTGGTTCACAACCAAACAATCAGCTTTACAAAAACCCTTACAGTAATAAAAATAGAGAGTCACAACCCGATGGAAGCGGGCTGTTCAGTTTCGATTCACACCCCTTTGATATACTGCATGTCAAATTCAAAAGGCTTGTACACAAATGAACCCCCACATATTATGCCACAAATGTAAAACACAGGCTGGTATGATCATGTGTTTTGCAGTAGAGGAAACCACACTGGTCTAAAATTACCCGGGTGCACAATATATATGTAGGTCATTTGACATGAGTGTATGAGATGTGCTGAACCAAATCCAGAGAGCTATTGTGTACAAAGTCAGGTCTAGACTTGTTTCCTGTGCTTTTAACTCAAACTTGTGGACTGCTGTGTTGAATCTGCCTTATTTTCCAGAACATTCTTCTTGTATAACAATTCAATGAGTTTCAACTTTACATGTCACTGTAATAAACTAATATCTTTCTGAGTGCAAGCTTCAAACCAATAGGGCACCTGTGTGATAACACTGAGGTAAAACTCAAGCACCAAATGATTAATGACTTAATCAAGCCAATAAAATAGGCATTTGAACTTACACTCCTAAACAATAGCCTGTTTTAACCATGAGTAAGTCACTGATATTGATTAGCAACAATAGTGAGAGGAGAGATGCCGCCTTTCCATTAGCTAAGGGATGGTTTATATCAGTGCCAAAGCTGCTTTTCTGTCATTAAGCAAGCTGGTGAGGAGCTGACTATGCACAGAATAGAACACTATCATACACAAGAATATACACTGCACAAAGGTATTCCAGACAATTTGCATACTGTGCATACTGTGCATTCTGCAAAAATAGCATGAGTAGGATGCTATTTTGAACAAGCCCCCTGTGATGGGCTGAGGAACCACACAGACATATTATATTTTTTCTGTTTCTCAATGGTCCTCTGTCTGACTGAGTGTGTGTGTGTGGGACATAGAGAGAGAGAGAAAGAGACTGAGATAAAGCGAGTGTGCTGTCATCTTCATGTGCCTGCTATCACACAAATGAGCTCCAACTCCACAAAGCAACCATCCATCATAAGATTAAAATAATTCTGCTTTTCCACATTGTCCTGCTTTATTTATGTCTCACGAGTCATTAATTTTACTTTCGTTTAGTTCACTCATTTTATTAGACAGGGATAAAGAACGACCGTTACTGTAAGTGCGGTCGTCCTCTGTCACCCGCTGCCTGACAACAATGGCTTTTCATCCAGCACAAAAGCTTAAAGAATGTTATTGAAACATCAGAAGACTCTTGGTTTGTTTTCACAGATCTATTTTCGTTATTCCCTCGAGATGCTTCACATCTCTTTGACCTCCTCAGGTGCTTGTTTTCTCTATGGATCTCCTTGTCTGGGTCTTTTAAGTGGCTTTAAACCCGTGAGACATAAATTGGTTAATCACAAAAAGAAAAAACCTAAACCTAATGTTCAATTTTATTACCATTCTTTTGTATTTTGAGAGACTTACATAACTATCCATTGCCATATAAGACGGTAATTATGAAGCGGATGACTTTTATTCTATATTCTGTTTGGATGAGCTGTGTTCAAAGCTGTGTTCAAAGCTGTATTTGGATAAACAGTATAATTAACTGTTTGGTGCATGACCATCTTTGTAAAATGAATTTATGTTGTTACAAATAAACAACTCAAATGACAAAGATGATAGCCCTATGGAATTATGGGTAAGAGCTAAATGTTGTCACTAATGGTGGTTTAGATGCAACTTCACACATAATCTCCAACGCTATTAAAGATATATCTACTGTAGTGGACACCAGCAACCAGAGGGTTAAACATGCTCTCTCATTCTTGCCTCGCAAGAAACCCCACACATATCCTTGACCACATTACAGGCAGTTATACTGTACAGAGGCAGCCTTTGTTTCCAAGTCTGCACAAAGAAGACCAGTAGTGAGCCTCAAACAATAGCTCACTGGCTGCTTTGTATCCTCACGCTTTCTCCATTATCCCAGGGTACATTGTTATTGGCTAAATAAACCTGTCTCACGCAGCCCACTGTAAGTAATTGTGGTTAGGCAGATTTACGGAGATGACGTGCCTGTGTCATTTTTCTGCTGTCTGTGAGACTTCTTTCACCAATGACCTGCCATCTGTGGTCACTTTAGAGCCATTAAAGAGCACCACAGAACTACACTTTAAACCATAGCCTATCATTGTTCTTGTAATGACATGGTCTGAAAACAGACAAAGGCTTTGGAAAAGTTTCTCTAGTTTTACAACTTTTAAATAAGTAGGCAAAGGTGGAATAAACAAACTCGCTCTAATCTGGTGGCAAAATTAATATATGATTGAAACATTTTAGTCATGGCTACACAAAATTTTAATGCACTGTTGCTTACCAACATGTGTGGGAATGCGAGTCTTAGGGCAACGCATGTTGCTCTTATAGATGCTAGAGGGAGCATTAGCATAAAGTCTTATCTTCAATGGTTCTATAAAAACTATTGTGTAAAGTCATGGTGCAACAGTTTGAAGAGAATCTTGCTAAGCAAGCTAAACTGTTTTATACGTAGATACTGTAGCTACCTGAATAGTGACATTTCTAGATAAAACACACAGATGCAGAGTGTTTCCTCAACTATGCAAATGGCCATATATGCATCAGCTCATGCTGACCAACAGTACCACATGTTTACCATATTTTCAACTGTCCTTGCTACCTTAACTCTAAACATCCTACATCCAAAATAGTCCTAATTTGCCTCAGCCACAGGTGAGGCACACCTGATCTTAACATCCATATCCAAGGTTTTAATCACAAGTGAAAAGCCCTAAATATACAGGTGAAAAAGCATCCACTTACTCAAACAACTTCACAGGTGGCCAGGGGATAAATGTGACTGCGCCGCATTTGTAGTGCAAACATTAATGCATTGTGACACTTCCCAGACAACAGAAAGATCAGTTTTCTCTTGTAACACATAATTATTGTGATTAATGAAATACTTTAAATGGGGAAACACTCTAGCATATACCCAGAACGACCCTCTCAATCACCTACCATCAGCACCACTCAGAACACATTAAAATAAAACCATGGTACCATGGCAACCATCATCCTTTCCACCACAGAAACCCAATATTAAACAAAATACATTTTGTGTGGTCTAAATGAAATTTATTGGTTCATATAAACGACAGTTGACTAAAAACAAAAAAATCTTCTGTAACGTATCTGTGTCTGGTAATAGACTTAAAATACAGTAAATAAAGTTCTGGGAGTTTAAAATCAAAAGTGCTTGACGTTAAAGAACCACCCACTTTATTAGGCAACATGCAAACACACCCATTAAAACACTAGTCTATAAAGCATGAGTCTCAGTGATAAGGACACAGGGACAGATAGAGAGACTGATGACAGATTTGGTCCCCCTGTGGCTCTAAACTGTCTCTTGTTCCATCCAGCCATCTGGCTCTCTCTCCTCAGGCAGCTCCAGCCATTTCAGATGAGAGAAATATATGAGAGCTACATATGGGAACTGAGAGGAAGAACTTATTACAGTCAATATTAGAGTCTGGCCACTGTGTGTTGTGTAAATACCTCAATGTAAACCCACTAACTTTTGTATTTGAGGGGCAATGTGTACTGCTGTCACAGTTGAATGCTTAAATTAAACTAAACTAAAACCAAACACAGGCTTCTGAGAGTGACCCTATTAGTGAATGAGGAATAAGCCAACAAACATGCAAAATACAGGTACAAAGCGACACACGTGCTAGAGGATGTGAGCTGGTCTACTGCCACTAAATTCACAGTCAAATCTAATGTCAATACTCAAATGCTAAACCATTCCTGACTTCCAAAAGGCCACATATATGGTACAAAATATGAACTAACCATCTGTTAGAATTAAGTCCTAAACTGTGTGGAAAAAGTTACCATTGTTTTTGGGTCATACCTATTGTGCAAATGTGAAAATAACCTTTTTAATTGGTAATGCATGTATAATTTTAATTTAAAAAACCTAATTATAAAAGGGTACCTGTGTTTTAAAAGGTCATGATAGATGGTTTCCAGTTAGCAATCAGCTGTTCCAGCTGGATTTAGGTGGTTGGCAAGCTGAAATACCTAGGGACCTAGGTATTGAGCTAGGGACCTGGCTGAGCTGGAACACCATCCCTGGTCACCAACAAGCAAGCAACATATTCTAAATAATGAGAGCACCCATAACATTCTTTTAAGCTGGTATGAGTTGGCTTTTGTCTGTCCCAATTGATTTTCAAGCTGGTAAAGTATTTAAACCAGCTTGGGTCAACTACATAACCAACCACTTTGTTTCAAACACAGCTACCATGTCATCAGAAGGATTCTCCTTTAAACTATGATACATTTATTAAACACAGTCTACACATTATAACTACAACTGTCATAGTAATAAAAAGTTGATTTTCCTCATCCTTAAATACCTATAGGTAATTTAGTATGATCTACTACTAATTTGTCACTAAAATACCAGCGTTACCATAAAAAAGGTAAATGTTTTTAAAGCAATTTTAAGTGGAGAAACCTCAGTATTAAAGCAGGTTTAGCATTAAACACTTAATTTGAGCTATACACTTTTCTCTTTATACTTCTCCTTACTTTCCATTTCCTCTTAAATTTTACAAAACATTATCTATGCTCCTCTAAATATAGCCAGGATTATCCTACATGCACATACTAGCATTGTAGTTAGAACCAACAATTCCTTACAAAACAGAGGAATGACAGATATAGAGATGAGGTACAGTGAGATTGGAACATCTTTTAAGAAAGCATCTCTGATAACGGGAATAGAAAACAGATCTTGCAAGTCATGTTTACATTCTAGTTCCCCGACTACACTACAGGTAGTTATGAAAAACCACATAGCACAGCCTGTGCAGCTTAAAATAGCATCAGATGGATTTTAGTCCACCACTATTTCTCAGAATGGACAAAAATACCTCAGAAAGAAAACAAGTACATTTAATTCAATGGAAATTTAATTCAGCTAGTTTGGAAATTTGTAACCAGCTCAAGGTCAACCTCAGCCCCACCAACTGGTAGCTGTTTGATCAACCACCCAAACCAGTTTGGATCAAAAAACGCAGGTTTAAACTAAAATTTGCAGGGAATATTTTCATTCTGACTAATTTAAGACAAGGTTCTGTTTGTTAAGAGATGTCTGGAATGAAGCTCAATTAAATATCTTAAAAGGTGTTTAATATAATAAACCTTTAGCAAATAGATTTTTCATGGGTCATGTCTTGAAGCGTTTGAGGTAGCTTGCACAAGCTTGACATCTTTAGACTTTATAGACCATATAGACACTAGCCAGAGTAGATGGTCACATTTTGGATGGTCACTATTTACATAAATGACTGGGAAGAGATTACAGATACAGCATACAGATTCCATAACATAACCTTTACTAAACATTAAATTATTAAACACAAGACACCTCAAAGCACATTAAATGTTTTTTTTTATCAGGTTTAACATGACAAAAAAAAATCTTGGCAAAAAAGACAGAAATTGGGGATGTGAATCTTCTCTTCCTCAGAGGACCTGAACTTAAGAATGCGAGAAACTAACAAACAGACCGATATCCACTTCACACTGATAGTTGCGCTCACTAATACGTCTAGGTTGACATACTGACATGAAAGCAACAAGATAACCTGCAGTCATATTTAAGAAAAGGTAAACCGTGAGTCACAGGTGATAGAAACTCTTAACTTGCAATAAATGCTTCTGCCTCCTCTAGCCATCATTGAAATGCTTTATTAGAAGATACAACAAGAACACAACAAATTTAGAGACAAACGCCAGAGCAATTACCTACACAGTGACTCTTTATCTGAACTCCATGAAATCAAAATTAAGAGTTATGTAGCTTTCAGTCCATGTCTTTGGGCACTGGGGCATCTAAATGTTCTACAAAGCGCTGATAGTTTACTTAAATCAGAATTATGCATTTAACATTTACAGTCATTTTATTTTTGGACAACAAGACTAAAAAAAACATATTGAAAAATTATCAAGTTTCACTGCAGGCCCTTCCCGCTATTGACTGCCTGCAGCCAATTAGCAAAGAACAAAACATGACTCTGTGATGTAATCAAAGTCTATTGGCTGCCTAAATGCCTTTTAATATAACCCCACCCAAACCTCAGTTTTAAAGAAAAGTTTGAAAACTTGGTATGCCATTAATTTGTTGGTGTAGGATTTTCTAACTAGGGGACAACAAAATAACAGAAAATAAGATAAAATACTATGAAAGTGCAGTATGGTCAAACAAATACAGTTACTTGTGGTCTCTCTTCTGATTGATGATTTTTTACATAACAACATTAAAAAAAGTCCATAGTACAAAAACAATCATGTTTTTGCTAACATTACACATTCTATCTTATTAGATGATGCACACCATCGCAGCGCTGTCTCAAGTTTGCTTATGTTTTATGACACAGTAGCTGCTTCATTAACAAAGCCAGTAAACAAGTGTTGTTCCATTTGACTACATCTCATTGCCCTCTTATGAGCCAACCAAGGGCCTGCCATGTGATATCCGAGCAACAAACTGTTCAACAGAGAGAAACTTCACCAAAGGGAGGCAGATCGGCTTTAAGCTGAGGCCTGTCCCCTGAACAAGAAAAAGGGAGATGGTAACTTCTTTGACAGCTCCTGCAGGACTCTGGGAAATTGTTCTTTATAGGTAGTGAGTAAGAGGGTTGACAGACACTTCTACACGAGATCAGTATTTATACTGAGGCCGTAAACTGGTGTTTAGTCACACATTCAAACTACACAGATACTTTACAAGAAAAGTGAGAATCACATTTGACTTAAATGACAGCAAACAGCACTTTTAGTCAACAACAACATACATTTCAGTCTGTTCCTCACACAACACTATCATGTGGATTTAGACATTACAGCCAAGACTTTAGAGCCATATGGATTACTTTAATAGTGTTGTTTTATCCATTTTTGGGGCTCCAGAGGCCCTAGTCAGTATATGCGTTTGTTTTGTTTTGGAAAACAGCTGTGTGAAAATTCTTTTACATCACCCTTTGTGTTCTACAGAAAAAGACGGTCTTGCAGGGCTTGTAGGTTTGAAATAGATGATTTTGTAGGAGAATCGTTTTTTTAATAATAAATGTATTAAGAACATTTTCCTGTAACTGGGAATTCATGCCACTAGCAAGGCCAAAGTCATGGGTTCGATTGACAAAGGAGAACAATTGATGTATACCTTGACTAGACTGCAATACACCAAATACACTATCATAAGCATAAACATAAATATAGGGTAAAAAAAATTAGTTTTTAATCTCAGTTGTCTGTTTGATGGAGAAAAGAAACAAGCCTGTCAAGTTGGGCCTGCTGAACCTGCATGTGGCACGTGTTGTTTCTCATGGGAACCTTCTCTTTATTTCATTCCTGTGTGACACTCCACCACCTCCACTGCACAACTAATGTCCCGCCAGCACACACCCCTACATTCTCTTGGGCTGGACACATTCTTGTGCATTTGGTGATTCACTTGGCAATCTATCTCCAAGTCCCAGGAAGCTTGCAAATCCAGCTTCACTTGCAGGCAAAGATAAAGGGGCTATTGTGCCAAAGGTATTCTCAAGAAAAGCCATGCATCCTCCAAAGTTTTGTTCTAACCAACCTCCAAGAGGGAAGAACAGTCAAATTCCCAACAGGTTATTGTTTTTCCCAGTGTTCATTTCTTTTTACGATGCAGCCCATAGTAATAATGACTGGTCTTCAAATTTACAATTTACAGTCAGCCAGGTTAGTTTTGCTAATCACAACAGTAAAGAAGGCCATAACAGACAGATTGTTACCAATAATGAAGCTCTTTGTTAGTTAATGAGACTTGAATTTAATATGAACAACGTCATACAATTTCCATTTTTTCCCCCTTTTCAGGTTAAACACAGAGGACAATGAAAAGATTCAAACCAACAGAACTCCTTCCTTACAACATCGCTGCATGAGTGATTCTGATGAAAAACTGGTGTCTGCACTTGCAAAACCATCCACCCCAATGTTTGTGTACTAGGTGGTTGCTAGGGCATGGTATATGGTTGTTGTCTGGTCCAAATCAGAACCCACCGAAAGTCTCTATAACATTCTGGTCCATAAAAATGGCTTAGGTCGACATTCAATGTAATTGTATGGGATTATTTGCCCATTTTATTATCCACTAGACATTAATAAAACCAACTGCTTAGAAATGTAATAGGCACTTTACTCAAACAAACTATTATCTAAAATAAAATTAATGTAGCTTTAAAGTAGCCAGTTTTAAACACATCAAATGTCTGTATTCTAACCCCCACCCTCTCTCCCTCCTTAAAACAACTTTTGTTTTCAATTGTAATTATAAAGCAAAATTCACAACCATGTTACGTCCCTGTTACCTGAACAGAGGTATACAGTTATCCACACCTAACCGGTGAAGCACATATTTTTCTTCAAACTCTAATTTAGGTTTAATGGCCTAAATTGAAGACAGACATAAGTTTCCTTTTCCACACTCCACAAGTTTGACAAAAAGAAGCAGAAATAGAAGGCTTAGCCACAGTATCATCAGCTATAGAAGGCAGACAGAGAGAGACAGAGAAGAGAGAGAGAGAGAGAGAGAGAGAGAGAGATCACATGAGCTAGTAAAGACTACCCATGGTACCATCTGACTTTGTAGCTGACTTAAACTTAACATCCTTAAACACATGTCTAATCCCAGAACACAGACAACATTCAAACACAATGAGAATTACATATAAAAAACAACTGAAACAATTAGTGGTACAGTTATATTATAAATAATACTTTAGGGAAGCACAAGAACAGACCACAACAGGTTTTCGAAAGTAAAAACTGAAAGTAAAAAGCATCCGCATAATTCCAACTTCATTTTCTGTTTACAAGTCTTTACTAGTTTACACTAGCTTACTAATGTTTCAATAACTTACTAGTTACTAGTTGCAATGCATCACCAGTACAACACCTTTATCTTTTTCTCATTTAATTTGAATCCCTTCAGCTACAATCAAACTTTGGGATTCTAATTGAGAAGACAATGAATGGGAACAATACTTCCAGAACAAGGACATTAATGTTCTCCATAATACAAAATTAACATTGGAGAGTGTTTCAAATGAATATGCTGTACTGTCTACTGTACTCCTGTATATAAACCTGTAGCTACAAAAAGGACCATTCGAGTGCAAGTTTGCTCTGTGCCAACATCAGAAGCAACATCTCCTGCTTTCAACCACAACATCCCACACAAACGGCTGTTGTCACAGGCAGCAGGCTACTGCCACATTCCTTTATGTCGATCTAACCATCACAGCTTCCCTGGTTCGCTATAAATAGCTCACCATTCAAGTCTTCCCAAACAGCTGCCATTTACTCTGCTTTATACACTATACACAGTGAGTCAAACAGCTAGCTAATGCCTGAAGTCTCACCTTGCCTTGCCTCTGAATCTTTCACTGCATTCACTTAGAAATATAGAAAAGTGATGAATTAAACAAGTGCCTCTGACATTTTTCACTGATTTGCTGTCATTTGCGATGCCTCACTTTGGCAGCCAATCAGAATGAAGCTTTGAAATCAGAACAGCACCACAGCATGATACAAAACATTATGAAAAAATTGAGATCTTGTGGGCAAATGGTGGGTTTTTTTGCAATAGAAAGAGAATGTGACAGAAGATTGGAGGAGACCACATTTGTCGAGTCACAAACAACATGACATTGAACAGGTCAGCATATTTTTTTGTACTATTATACAGTAACTAGTTTATCACATGTGTGATACTCAGTAACTGAGGGCCCTCAGTCTCAGCAGGGAGTTGGTGGAGCCATCACCCATAGACCCAGTCCTGTGTGCCAGTCCCTCTTTTTTAAGAGATTATGTAAATGAGTCTAATGCCTAAAAATCACTGGAAAATAATCAGTTTGTGAGCTTCTAGCTTTAGCAAAATTACATGTACTTTTAGATAATTAGGAGCTGGCCAACAATGACATCACTGGGCACATAAGGGATGCAACGGTTTCCCTGGACAACAACAATCTTCCGTGTCACTGTGGAATTCCACCATACTTGCACATTAACAATGTGGGCCCATGTCTGATCTTTTGAGCCACCACTGAAAGCAATATAACTTATGATTCATCTTTATTGTCCATCTCACTTCTGTTCTGTCTAGCTAACTTGAATACCAAATTCCACCATAAAAAAAACAGGCCGAACACATAAAGGTCGGTCCATCTTTCATAATCTGTTTATTCATTCAAAGAGAGTGCTTTAGAGTTTCTATTTGATCTTGCAAATTTTTGCAGTGTCACATTAAAAGCCATCTTTTGCTTACAATCCAATAGAACATGTTTGAATTTGTGCATCCCAACAGTATACATTCAATATCTGTTGCCTGCTATCTCTCAACTGATTCACATTTTAAATGATTACCTTAAAGGCCCCAATTTACCAGTTTTTCTTCAATGCCACCTGCATTTTCACGATACACAGGGGACAAAGTGCATCTGTTTTAGAATGCTAATGCATGCTTAGTCAGACACATGCCTTACACATGCATCAAACTCTTCCAAACTACTGCTGGACTGTAACCAATCCTATTAATGAGACAACAACAGAAAAGTTTGATATGTTTTCAAAGCAACGTTTTTGTGAGATCTGCCAGTTTAGATCTAACAGTGAGGGCATACCAACGATATGATCGTACAATCTGTAATGACTCACAATCAGCTTCTAAACCTTCTGGTTGCTAGGATACATCACAACCACACAGCTGAAATGAAACCGACAACAAGTAATGTGGGAAGAATAGCTGGCAAAATGTGATCAATTTCCTTTTCATTTTAGCACATGAGTCACGGCATACAAAGGTCCAAAAAAAACTCACACCTGAACAATGCTGGCACCAGTCATCTGGGAGAAGCCACAAATGTAGCTTATGTCTAAAAAGAACAGACAATTGCTTCAAGGTGGTCTGTTAGCATCACTTTTTATGTTTTCAGTGAGTGTGGACCTGCTACTGTATGCACCTGCCCTGATTTAAGTTCTTAAAACAACTCATCAACTTTAGCAGCAGGGGTAAAGGGAAGCTGAACTTCTGCATTAATTGAGTCCTCAACTGAGGGCTTCTGCTCTAGTATCTGATGAAATTCACAAATACACGACACATAATCAGTTACAGCTTTGATTCTACAATTTTCTTACCAGACAAGTACTGCTCTAGATCAACTTTTATGAATAAACCAGTGCTTCAAAATGCAAGGCTACAGATACAACCGATTATCAATTACAAGAAAATTAAGGTTCATTTCCTTACAGCTGCCATTGATCAAGGCAGAACTCTACAAGTACATTCCTAAAAATCCATCTGTATTTTGTGATCTTGGTGATTATGATGTGCATACACCTAAATATAATGAAAACAAGATCTTGGGAACATGAGACATCAAAACCTAATTCAAGTATTCAAGTTTATGTCTATGTTTAGCTATCGGTTGCTAGCACAGAAATCCCTTAGTATTGGGCCTTAATCCAAAATTCTTTTTTCTATGTTTTCCAAAGTTTAAAGTATGTCAGTCAACTCTCTAAGGTCAGCTGAACTTCTCCAGACATCAGTGCAGCACAGATACAAACAGTGACAAAAGACCAGGCCTGACAAGTCATAGCAAAAAGTAAGAACCATAATTATCTCCCTCTTACATAAGACGCCTGATGAATTTATCAGATCTGACAGTTAAATATATGGCTCTGTCTCCAAATGGCTAATTTCAATGACAGACCCTTTTAAGAACACAGTGCTGTAGAGTTTCACAAGTGCTCAGAGGGCAGAGCCACCAGCTAGATGCAAAACTTGGTACTCGAGGTGGGCGTTCTATCATTTTAGTCTACTCAAGTACTGACCAATCAGATACTCAGTAATTCAAGTCCAGCGCAGATTGCTGTCTAATAAATTGGAACACAAGGTGATGGCGAAAATATTATTACAACCAAATGCAAAATTCAAAATGAGGACCCTTTTTGACATGCTCATATACAAATGTTGAAAAAATGTTTCCTTCAGTTACTACTTAATTTTAGTACTTGATCCATAAAGCTCCCATTTCCGCGATAACTGACAGCTAAACAGATGCATTAGCTACTAGTGTCAGTCTGTGGAGACAGACACAGTGAAACAAAATTGTTTATTGTGCTTCAACTGAACAGTTAGACAACCTTCCTTGAGCAATAACTCGGTTTTCCATCTGAATTTGCAAGGTTGAAACATGTCCAAACATGGGTAAGCATGCCCAACAGACAACAGGTAAATGTTGTGTTTGGATTCAAAGTTGGATTGCTTTCACAATTAATAAATCATAAGTCTGAATTAATTACGAACATGATAAACTTCAGTACATCAATAGAAAAAGGAAGTAAAACAACAGTATGATTCAAAACTCCCATAAGAAGAACTTCATTACAGGCAACCAGCCCCAGGAGAGCACCTATTTAAAGATAGAGAGAAAGAGAGGAAATATACCTCCTCTGAGAAATCAGGGCTGTGCCTTATGCTTCTGTACTCACTGGGGCAAGAGACAGGAGACCTGTGTGCTTCCTGATTACACGCCACTGCAGACACATATGCACTCAGTCTGCATTTTAACAGGTACTGATGGGAGATACCAATGGGGCCCTGAGCTGGTAGATAATTTAAAAGCCTTCATATTAGATAACATGGGACTAGTGACATACAGTAAAACTGCTTTGAGGGCTGTGGTAAGCCTCCTTTAACTGGCAACCATCAACCTTTGAAGGTCAGACAGAGCATTTAGACACTCAGAAAAGTGATTTTGAGAGAATGAGGCATTAGTCATCTTTTAATAGACTAACTGGGGGACAATCACATCTTCAGAAGTCCATTTTTATTTGAATTTGACTGCAATTTAAGACTTCTACATCCTATTGTTGCTAGCATTGCCCTAACCCACATGCCAGTGGGGCAAGGGCTTTAGGAGCTATGAGCTGATACCTTACATGCAGCCAACTGGCACAGTAAGTGCGCTTAGTGACAACTGACATGGTTATTTTAACCATTACAGTCTCAAATGATATGCTGTCATGTTATGAAGAAAAACATCGCCTGGTCTTAGAGGAAAAAAATGGGACCAGTCTAACCTACATGTTATGTAATCACACACAGATCTATCTCGCTCTCCTGCTGGCTGAAGCTCAGGAAGCTGTAATCCTGACAGCTCATTTCATGATGGGCTTGGGCTAAGTTATTGATTTCTGTCACATTATAAGGATCGCTGGAATGGGATCTTCTCCCAACCTGCCAAGATTCTCATTCAAAAAGTCTGGTTGAGAATCATGCCAATGAGACAGCACACAGCATTACAGCTTTGGATGGAAGCAAATAGACTTATAGACCAAAAACCACCTTCTTTGTATGGTTTTGCATCCCTGATTTAACCTTGTTGTGCGTAGGTTAATGTTAAGTGAAATGCTAGCTTCAAATGATCTGCTGTTTAAAGTCTCACCCATCTATAAATATATTTAACATTTTTAGTAACTGTTTAAAAGGTAGGCATATTAAAAGGAAGGAGAGAATGTTCACACACCAGAGCGACACGGCCACATTCCAGCAGCAGCACCAGCAAAAGGTCAAAGAAGTTTAAAAGGACAATATCTGTGTTGACTATATAGCCAAATGCACTGGCATGGGTTCAGAGCAAGTGCAATGATGCAGTATATAAACTGCAGTATATATAAGCTCTTCTCTAAACTCCACATATCACTGAACAGATCTCAATGACAAGTTGCATCCAGGACAAAAAGCATGATCAGCAATGTGAGCAACCTTTTTTGTTGACTTAACTGACCTCATACACCACACTGATAAAATTGAGTCTGCAAACAAATATTAAAGATGCATTACCTTAACACTCACTGCACATGAGAGTGAACTTATTACAACTTTCATGCACAGCTACCAGGGTTTTAACTCCAACAAACAATTCATATTTAATTGCATGGCCACACATAATACAGAAGCATTTTGCAGAGAGATGAGGAAATACAACCATATGTTAAATACAACTTGTTTTTTTTATTTTACATTTATGCATTTGGCAGACACTTTTATCCAAAGCGACTTACAGTTCGTTTAAGTTGTACATTTTTGTCAGTGCATGTGCTCCCTGGGAACCGAACCCACAACCTTTGCATTGCTAGCTACAGGAACACTGTATGGTTGTGAATTAAAATAACATAAACTAAGATATTTTTTTTGCCTAAAAAAAACAGATAAATACATTTTCTCATTTGATCAAAGGGGACTTCTTATTGCCATTACAAATATGCCAAATATGTCGTTATTTTCATTGCTGCAATTGACCATGCAGGCAACAGTTAAGACTCGTTTGGTAAAGCAGTAGAACAGAAAATGTGGTGTCTAATTTTGTGACACATAAAACACAGACCTCTGTGTTTTCGGAAAACTGCTGACAGGCACATAAAATGTCAATAAAGACTAAGCATTAAGCGACATTTACTTTAAGATTTGAAAAACATACAAGGAGATAAAAAGTATATATTTATAACATTTACTCAAAGTAAATTGTATGATCTAATTAAATATACATAAGCCATTCGACGTCAAAATGACGTGATACAGAATAAGAAACTGAAACAAATATTGTCTGTCTGAAACGTTGTTTTCTGTCATTTACGACCATTAATGTTCAAAAGCCGTTCACAGATCTGTATATACACAATCTATTCAAACACATTCTTCTTTTTAACAAGAAACGTCGTTCCCACTAAAGCTAAATCGTGACCATGGCTGCGTCTCAAACCTACTGCGCTCTTAGCTGACTGTCAAGACAGCATGTTTTGGACGTGTACCATTTATAGACATCGAGCACTTTTCGAGCGTGAATGAATCTTAAAAATGCTTTCTAGTCAAGCAACACAGTGCATAAATCACTTGTCATCGGCCAGTGTTTAGAGAGAAACGCAGGCAGGAAAACAAAGGAAACAGGCGTTGTTAAACGTGATGGTAAATAGCAAGACTGCCAAGTGATATGTGAAGCTCAAATTAACACGCAGTCGATGTCTGAAATAAAGTGATGTATACTTACAAGGCATACGTACGCATCTAATGCGCTGAATTTATAGAAGACACCTGATCAGCTAGCGATATTTGCTAGGCACTACGACACAACAGCAAACATAAATCTCGGTTTGAGTGTAACAGTTACCTGGTCCAGTGGCAGATGAACGATCTCACTAATTGGCTGCAGTACTGTGAAGCCAGTACAAGACGTCGTGGTGGCCATGATTCAGTCCAGCTCTCAAACTCAAATGCCCCAACACACCGTCTTTCCTCAATCGCGCTCTTTCTCCTTTTTTGATGTTGGGTGTTCGCTGTGGCGTTCTCTGGTGCTCCTCTGGTCGCTGACTGTCAACGCTGTTGTACCGCCTTTACATCAACACAAAGCCCGTAGGCGGACTGACTCGCCCAACCCCTCCATTACATCAAACTATTGGCGCTCAATTATACATAGTAACAGAAACAGCTCAGAACTTTACTGCCACTCCCTCTCATTCATCCCACTTATACATACAATATATATATATGCAATATACTGTAATATAGGCTTATGTAAGTATAGTGTATTTTCCCGTTGACAGACGTTACAGTTAGTATTTAAAAAATATGTTAGTATTTAAAAATAAAATTGAGATTGTTGTGAGGCACTTAAAATTAAAGTGAATAGGCCAGTCCAAAAACTACACAACAATCCTAATTTTTTTTTGTGATACATTTATTTTCATAAATCACACATCATCTTATTCAAGTCCTTAAAGTGATTTTTATAAACGCTTGTTGTATTATCTATACATGGGTGTTGTGATGACCTCTTAAATACGTTTACGAATGCTGTTGTTACTCTGTTAAGCCTCCAAGTTTAATTAATTTGCACTAACTGCAACCATACACGAGGTTAAAAGTAATGGAAAGAAGGCCAATTACAGACACAAGCTGGAAGACAAGGATATTTTAGGTAAAGGTTGGCAAACTATTTTGTATAAAATGTTTTGTAGCATAAGGGACGATGTTGTCTCTCTTTTTTGTTTATTAACCCCCAAGTCTTTCTAATTGAGACTTATTTTTGAGAATCCCTCTGAAATGAAGCCTGACACTGCCCCCAGCTGGCCATAGTGGAACAGTCATTTAAAAAATTATTCATTTTTCTAATACATAAAAATCTAACTAGCCTTTAAAATTTTTCGTAAACAAATAAAAAAATAAGCGGTTATTGATGATTTTGTTCATCAATAACCTGGTGAGCTACAATTAAAAAGACTGATTCAGCAAAACTGTGGTAACAGTGCAAAGCTTACATGTAAACTTCTAAATAACAATTAATCTATGATCACCAAAGATCACCAAAGTCATTAATAGCCTCTGTTCACGTTTACGTACACTAGTACTATATCTTGTCTTACAACTGTTTAGCTATTTCTTAGATCTGCGGCAGGATGCACTGCATGCATATGGATATGGACAACAAAGCAGCTTATTTTCTTTTCCTTTCCACGTTTCTTATTTCTTGTGTCACTATGATACAAATAATTTTTGATATGCAAAACAACCACTTTAGTAAATAATGTACCAATTTTATTTTGATTTAGGTTGATTTATTTTGGCAATTTAGTGTGTATAATACTTTTATAAAACTTTCTGCATTATTCTGATTTTAAATTGTATTTTATATTTATAATGTACAAATATCACCATCAATCAGACACAGGACCATTTTAAAGGCATTATCAGAATATCCTCAAACAAGATTTAAGTCACACCACAAAGTACATTTCAGAAACGAAAACCCAGCATGCTTGTTTTTCTCCTGTTTAACTCCTGTGGACTTCATGTTCACAAACATAATTCAGTACCAACATTGGCAGGTCAGCACATAATGTTAGTACAAGGCTTTGTTATTAGGGGTCTCTGCTCAACTCCTGTGCAACACAAAACCACACACCTGTGGTGCAAGAACATGTGGAGAATGACTCAGCATTTCTGTAACAGTCCTGGGTGGTACACAATAACTAGGTGTTTTGTAAATGCACACACTTCCTTGTTCTTTGTCAGACAAGGCATGTAGGGGCATATTATTAGCTTGGAAAGCTTATCAGCTTGGCTCAAGAATAATAATAAGGTATCCAATTATGTTATAAATTAAATTGGTGCAGGTAATGATTTGATTTTGATTTGAATGAAGTTGATCATTTTTGATATTGTTAAGCATATTTTGCACAAATATTGTTTTAAATGATTTAGTTAGTGACAAAAGAAGCAGAATTTTTCTATATGCCATGGCAATACTACCAGTGTAGGCTGGATAAATGCTGGAGACTTTCAGTGTTGTCTGACAGGTAAAGCTATAGATTTACAGAAAGCTATAGGAATTTTATTTAGTATTCTTCACTAAGGTGATGCAAAAATACAGAGGAAAAGAGATTTTATTTAGTTCTCTTTTGAAGTGTCAGAGTAAAGAACTAAGTAAATATTTGTCAAAGAGAAGTGATGTCTTGACTCTTGTTTCTATGGCAACGTGCTGTAACTGTATAACATTTTCTTTGTGGCAATTCATGCAAGGTTAAACTAATGAAGGAATCAATGTGTTTGCCAAAAATATAACAAATCAGTTGTACAGACCATTTGGAACACAAACTCTCTTTGAAATGCATTTTATAAAGATAAAAAACATGAAATCGTTTCACTTTGGAATCACAGGCAGAATTTCTTAACTAAATGCAAGATGGACATAAATGCCTGGACATAAAAGTCAAGCACTAATTATCTGGTTCCATTATATATAAAAGCTACACCA
>JAZGTI010007419.1:0-21676 GCA_036877585.1 Botia kubotai | reverse complement strand
CTCATCTGCCCTTGTACTGCCCGTCAGGAGGCTGCTGTAATCAGTTTTAATTCTGCACATACTATTACATTCTTCTCAAATTATCTATTCATAACACTTAATTGATTGTATATCATGCACTTGTTTCTCCTACCTGTTTCTCTTTGTCTGTGTGTCTGTGTGTCTGTCTGTTTGTCTGTTTGTCTGTATGTCTGTCTTTGTGTGCCGTGTACATTTATCATACATGTAAAGCTGCTTTGTAACAATGTCCTTTGTGAAAAGCACTATACAAATAAAGTGGAATTGAATTGAATTGAATTGAATCACTGATTTTCTCTCAAAAGGTAATGTCTTGGGTTACGTTTGTAACCTGGATCCCTGAGAAAGGAATGAGATGCTGCCTCTCATTGCCACACCAGGCATGCCAGTTTGTCTTCCTTAAAGCAATTAGAATCTGGTGACATTTAATGCAGGTGCCTTTTCATGGTCTCTGTGTCATGCATAACTACTTCAGCCGACCCTACAATAGCCTATAAATAGAAGTGATTTTACACATGCTTTAGGCACAAGTGCAGGAAGTGTTTTCATCGCGCCTTCACAATGGCACCATATCTCATTCCCTTCTCAGTGGACTGTAACATACATAAACTGAATTAAAAAAAAAGTTTAAGCAATTTAAAACCGTAAAATAAATTTCACTTGCAGTTATATAGTGATAGGGTTAAATAAAAACATATTGTGGTAAAATAGTTCACTGTTAGAAATAGCAGCTATGTTTGTACCTAAGAAACTGCTTGGTTGCCTTGCATTTTTGTATAGTTTTATCCACAGATGCATGCATTGTTTTATCCATAGATACATACATTGGCCACATGCATTGTTTTCAATTATTGGTCAAAGCAAAGTGTCCTAAAAGGCATTACAATATAGTTACACATTATACATTTATTCATTAAACAGAGAATGAAAATAGAAAAGCAGAAAGACAGACAAATAGACAGCAAACCAGACAGACAGACAGATTAAGTGTGACTAACATTGAAACAGAGAAAGGGGAAAGAATGGGTGTGAGTTATGACAGTTAGAATTTAAACATAAATATCAGCCTCCTGGTTCATCTGAACATTCCATTAATCTAAGTCTATGGGATATTTGGGAATTTTGATCACCTGTTTTAGGAAAACCGTTAAGTCTGATCTGTTTGAAAAGATATAGCACACTTCCTCTGATCAATATCTGTGAAAAGTTTGGCTATGGCTGTAGCTTGAAAGCTCTTGAAGCAGTCAGAGTGGGAAATTTGAGTCTCAGAAGAAAAATTAAAAGGGGTAGATAGAGTGGGGCTGGACAGTATACAATGGTAATAATTAAAGACTACTTGTCAGTCTGAGTCAGAAGAGACGACCCACTTGTCTCTACGATGTTTTGATGGCTCTCACCATTTTCGATTAAAGGCAATAAGGTGGTTGCTAGGGCATGATTATGACGTTGTCACCATTTGTTGCTGTTTAATAAGCCGAGCAATATGAGCCCACCCCCAAGTCTCTACAACATTCTGATGCAGAGCTATGATATCACAAAGATCTGCCCAATGTTAAGTCTAGAATTTTTTTCATGTACTTGGTTTGTAACATCTAAAACTGACAATACATCATAATAAAAATCAATAACCTTAAATACTTATTTTTTAAAGTTTAGCTGGACCTGCTATGCCACTACAATTCAGTAGTTCAACAATGCATGATAGTCCTTTTCAAAGCTACTCCAATCAAGAATCAGTAGGCCTCTTTGGTGTACCTCAGCTGTTTGGCTGAATAGAGGAAACCAAAAAGGCATTTGGGTAGATGAAACAAGAGACAACTTTTAATTGTGCCAACAGTGTATAAATTGTGTATAAACTGTTTAGACTGAGAATTAACTTTTATTTACTTGACACTATTTCAGTGTCTTAAATTGAAGGCCAAATAGAAAAATGTAGATGTACATTTTCTTATGGGTACTATTCACCGTTATCACAAAAAAACCTGTACAAGTAAACATTAACAGTCAGTGTTAATCTCATCAGTATAATTACTAATAAAAGTATTAATAGTGTGTTAATAGGTTAATCAACCTACTGGAAACATTTGAAACTAATTAACTGTATTACCAATAAATGTATTATTGAACAGACAATGAAAAAAATACATCAATTAATCCTACTAATATCTAAAATATATTAATTTTCACCAAATTGATATGCCATTGCAGTCGGAAATAGACTAAATTAATCAAATTGCCATGACAGGACATGGACTACATTTAATGCACATAAAACTTGAGCATTTGAGCTGTTTTTCAAAACAGTTGAAAAGGAAACTGTGAAACTGTACTATCTACACCATCAACTGTCCATCCTTACCCACAATGCTTTTCATTCACCTGAAGGTATTTGCTGAAAGTGATCTGGCTATAAGGCTGTTCTTTTCTTCTGCTCATTCATTTTTCATCAAGCCATTCTGTTTCTTTCTGGCCCAGCGAGCCTTTTCAGAACCCACTCAAGCTAAATCTGGACAATCCACCTGTGGCTGAACTACATGCCTCCAACTGATTTCTGATCAGGTATGAGGCAATTCTGCATTCTGAACTTCTTCAGAGCAGATTTCAAAAGCAGCTGTTGATATCCGAACTTTCAGTTTAGTTGCTGAACTTTCTCTACAAAAGATGTAATTGATGCCTGATATTGATTTTAGCCGTGGATGCTTGAAGCAGCGTGGCAGGTGGTGTTGAGGGGTGGAGCAAAAGGCAAAAGCCCAAGTGATGACGCCTATCGAGGGGCTAATGACGACTGATTAGATGTCTGGAGAGTGGGGTCCGAATAGGGGCGGCAATTGTCCATGCCCTCTAAAAAGAGATTACATTGTCTAGGCCCTGCTGTGAATGTAATCTCTAGGTGGACAGGACTGTGCTTGCTCTTAGGGGAGAGAAGGGGACCGGCATTGATGGTGGTTGAAATAAGGCCTTTTTTTCTTTGGTTTGTAGGCTTTTTAACTATTGCACAGCAAACTAGAACTGGAGCTAAATTTTCCCAGTGATCTTTTTTGTGCTCCTTTAATGTAAAGCCCATCAAATTACATAATAGATCAAGAAAGGTGTTTGTGCAAAATGAGGGTTTATTTGAGAATATCAATAGAACATAACTCCATATAACTCCAATAAGACCATAACTCATTAGCACCTTCCTTCAGTGATGATATATATCCTATACTAAAATTGATAAAAAGGTAATAGCTCCTGTCTTGTATGGTGATTGGTAAATATGGTGCTGTTATGATGCTTTATTATATGATGCTGGAGGCTCCAGCCTCTTCTCTGTGCCACCAGCGGGAGCCTTCCCTGGAATACTAGACTACTCATCAGAACTACATATCCCAATATGCACGCTCTCCACTGATTACTTCCTGTCTCCACACCTGAAGCTCATCATCAGCTCTATATAACCGGACTCTAAACATTGACTCTTTGCGAAGTCTTGATTTGCCCTGTGCATCAATTCAGAGCGTTTTCCTTATTGCATTTATCTCTTTGTGTATTACCCGGACTGCTTTTTTTTTTATTTGATTCTTCTCTTCCTGCCCCAAACTTGTTTTTGGATTACCGTTTATGACTGTTTGCTGCCTGCCATTGACCCACGCCTGTATTTTTGACCACGATTATTGTCTTGCCTCTGCTGTTGCTGTTTACTGTGTATGACCCCTGCCTGTTTAACCACGCCATTAAAACATTGCAAATGGATCCAAACGCTTCTCAGTCTCCATTACACTTTGTTTACATGTCAAGTAATATCTTCTTGATATCTTCACAATTCTGAAAGAATTGTGCTTTTAACATTTCAACATTTGTGTTTGTAATATTATTAATATGTAGCCAATATTGCACAGCCTCTCATACCTTATTGCCTAATTATACTTGATATAAATATTTAATACTTTAATAGTTTAATACTCAATTTGCATGGTTAAACGTTATGGTAGGCTATACTTCTTTGACAGAATTAAATTATTCTGTAAATCTACACTACTGTTAAAGTCCTTTTGCTCTCCATAAGCCGACATTTAAAGGTACTTGTGAACCCCCTAATTACTCACAGTATTGTAACTTGAAGTGCCTCATTTAGCTAAGCTGTAAAGATCACCATTGACTTCATGTGTTTCCAGTGAATTAATTTACCTGAATACAGTGATAACAACTACAGAATATTAATATTAATTTCCATTTCTGTGTGAACAATATAAACTGATTAAAGATAATTTTTAGCATACTTGTGACAGGCAGGTAGAAGCTGTCTAAATAAAGCTAATTTTTCAACATCTAATTATCAAAGATCAGAATAATTACATTCACACATGAAACAGGTAAGTATGATTTCACTATACTGAATCATTAAAATTCAAAACTGAATCATCATTTTATCCAACAACTTTTTAAATCACACTGCAAACACTAAAAAAATGTAAATTAATTTTAACTACATACAAATTTACACAATTGTTTGTTACAATGTGGGACAGAGTATTATGTAAGGTTTTACTCTAGTAATCACATTTTTCCACTGTTACTGTTGGCATTTTATGGAGTGTCAATACAGTGCTGACAGTTGGGTCACCAACCATTCTGACAAAAAAACCCTTTTCCCTGACTGTTATTCCCACTGATCGCCAATCTTACAACACAGCACAGTAACCTGATGACCATCCAAACCTTTCTGATCTCAACTTCAAGCCAGAAACACAGATGAGGTGCTTAAAAAAGACAATAAACCTTTAGTGTCAACAATAAATCTGAAAAGACAGTGTGCAGGAGGGAGTCCCTAATAGCCTGCTGCTATCAGCAATCAATAAACCTTTTCACAAGAAACATGCTTCATATTCACCTTTGAAAAGACACAGACTTTTGATGTTTGTTTTTACCTTTAACACAAACACATTCTTTGTGGCTTGCCATCTTCAATAGATACCCTTGTGTTGTCTTCAAATGCAGTTTCATTTGTTTTAAGAGCAGCAGAGGGTTATTTCCTTCTGGGCATCTAAGAGAATCATGCCCTTGACATTTGGCAAGACTAAAATAATCTCAGTGCACGGCTGGAGATAGGAGAATTCAGAGTTGGACGCAGCTCCACAATGCAGGATTGCAGGTATGGTGTTTTACCCGCTGTAATTGTGTGGATTGTTGTTTGCCTTTCAATATTCTCAAATATCATCTCTGAATCTTTATATGCCCTACAAACTGTCAACAAAATACATCACAACTAAGGTGACCTTTTTTCAGGTTTTTATCTCTTTGCTGAACTGTGAGCTAGTCAGAAACAAAAATATATCAAAGGAATTTGCTGTTTTGGATATCTTCTGACAAGCCCTCTGGTGTCCTGACAACAAATACGCAGATAAAAATATATTTGGGTAATCTATCCAATCAGTTGGCTTCCTGTGGCTGGATCATGGTGACAGCTGAGCTGTTTTTCATGGCTGAAGTGTTCTGTAATAAATACGCCACCATCTCTGTGATAAAATATGTCATCTGTCTCACTTTGAATTTCTTTCCCTGCAATATTTAGCCCTACAATGTTAGTTTTATTAAATGTTTAATGTATTACATCTTGATGTACTAATTTATGTAGAATATCATCAAAATAGCAATGCAGATTATAAAATAGAACAAAAGGGTAAAAGGCAAAAGAGTGAGAGGTTAGAAAGAAATAGTGACTCATTCATTAATTTCCATATTTCCATGAGAGGCACAAGTAGTACAACCACAGAAATTATAAGTGCTAAGACAACATATATCATGATTTAAAGACTTCAAAGATAACTGTAAGTAGCTGCACAAAAAAGATTGACTGAAGTTTCTTATTGTGAATTAGGTCGGTTGGAGCATGACCCAGTGTGCGTTGATGAAGAGCAGTCCAACACTGTGGTATAACAAGCATACCCACGCCCTAAAAAGAGCAGCCCAGAAAATGGAACGTAACTGGAAGCAAACAAAACTGGAGGTATTCCATATAGCATGGAAGGAGAATGTTTCAAGTGACAGAAAGGCCTTAAAAAGCTCCAGGTCTGCCTGCTTTTCAAATCTTTTAGAAGAAAAGAAACACAACCCTAGATATCTATTTGACACAGTGGCTTTATTCCAAAGATAAAGACGGAGATGATTTTATACATTTCTTTAATAACAAAATAGATACTGCCGGAGAAAAAATCATAAACATGCAACTGCCTTCAGCACAAACAGATCAGATGGTGCATCACAACTTGCCCAAGGAGCAACTCCGGTCATTCTCTACTATAGAGGGATGAACTGTCAAAAATAATCACATCATCTAAATCAACAACATGTATGCTTGATCCTATACCTACCAGGTTGCTGAAAGAGATGCTGCCTGAAATTATAGATCCCTTACATAGTATTAGTAATTAATCATTGGTGTTGGGATATGTCCCAAAACCTTACAAACTTGCTGTTATCAGACCACTTATTAAAAAACCACAACTTGATCCCAGGGAACTACTAAACTACAAACCCATCTCAAATTTACCTTTTATCTCAAAAATACTGGAAAAGGTGGTGTCTTCATTCCTGGAAAGAAATGTTTTCTGTGAGAATTTCCAGTCAGGATTCAAACAATATCATAGTACAGAGACTGCTGTCATCAAAGTGACAAATCTGCTCTTGTCAGACGCTCATGGCTGCATCTCTCTTCTAGTATTACTCGACCTTAGCGCAGCCTTTAACACTATTGAACACAGCATTCTCCTAAATAGACTTGAAAATTATGTTGCCATAAATGGAACTGCGCTGGCATTGTTTAAATCATATTTATCTGACTGATTCCAGTTTGTTGCTGTAAGTGAAAAGGTGTCATACCGATCAGTCCAATATGGAGTACAGCAGGGCTCAGTGTATGGGCCCCTACTTTTCACCCTGTACATGCTACCTCTGGGAACAATTATTCACATTTACATTAATGCATTTGGCAGAGGCTTTTATCCAAAGTTACTTACACTGCATTGTATTATACATTGTTTCTGAGTATGTGCAATCCCTGGGATCGAACCCATGACCTTGGCGTTGTTAACGCCATGCTCTTACTGAGCTACAGGAAAGCTGTATTATTAAAAGAGACATGGGGTTAGTTTTCATTGCTATGCTGATGATACTCAGCTGTAAATTTTTTCTAAGCCCAACGAGACTTATAAATTCACCAAACTAACAGAATCCATATTCAATATCAAAACTTGGATGACTAGCAACTTTCTACTAATAAATTCAGAATAAACAGAAGTTACTTATTGGACAAAAATCCTTTACACGGAACAACCTAGAATACTGCCTCACTCTTGATTGGTTGCTCTATAAAGCCTGCTTCATTAGCCAAGAATCTTGGTGTAATTTTTGATAGCAATTTGTCCTTTGAAAACCACAATATTTGTAAAACTGCATTTTTCCATCTTAAAAATATATCAAAACTATGACACATGCTCTCGAAGCCAGACACTGAAAAATTAATTCATGCATTCATGACATCAAGACTTGATTATTGCAATGCCCTACTTGGTGGCTGCCCTGCAAGAATAATTCAAAAACTCCAGATAGTTTCAAAAGCTGACCATATAAGCTCAGTTTTATCAACACTACTGGCTGCCTATCAAGCATCGTATAAACTTTAAAATTTTGCTGATTACCTACAGGCCCTAAATGGTTTAGCTCCTCAATACCTCCTCTCCTATTATAGTCCTTTGCGGTCACTGCGATCTGAAAATTCTGGTCAAATGATAGTACCCAGAATTTTAAAAACAAGTGCTGGTGGTAGATCCTTTTCGTATTTGATGCCCAAACTTTGGAATTGTCTTCCCAGTGTTGTCCGGGGGGCAGATACATTATGTCAGTTTAAATCTAGATTAAAGACCCACCTCTTTAATCTAGCCTACACATAGTCCTATGAATTTAATACTCAAATCCCTTAAGGAAATATTAGGCTGCATTAATTTGGTAAACCAGTACCGACACTTTCCACAAGAACTGTACTAGCTCCACACTAAATCTGTCTGTCTTTTATTTCCCCAAGGTCCTGTAGTCAGCTGGATCCGAACTCTGAGACCAGATGGTGGGGGACTGAATGGAACGACCCCTGAGACAGATCATCAGGATTTGATAGACTTCCTTAGTAAACTTACCATTATATACATGCCTAGTTTTAGCCTAGTTAGTTTCTATATTTTTTTATATCTATCTATCATTGGAGTTTTGGTTCCCTGGCACTGTCAACCTGTTTTGCTTGCTGGGAGATTGCTGACGTATAACTTAGCTTAGGGTTTTGTAAATTGTAAACTTCTGATATTTTTATTGTATATATTTTATGTATGTATGTATTTTGATTTTGCATGCTGTGTGTATTTCATGGTACTATTGCAAATCCCTTATACCCCTGTCCCATAAGATTTTTTTTTATATGCCATGTCCATGTAAGCTGGAATGCATATCTTGCTTAATGATTTTATGGTTTTATTGGTTCAGTCAACCCTTTATTCATAAACCTATAAACCTAGTATGTCTAATTAGTCGTATACATCTCACACATATTATTTGCAAAAATACCATTAACATGTCTTTTGTCAAAATGACTTTTGTTCTGTGTTTTATTGTTATTATTTTTTTATATGTACAGCTGCTTTGAAGCAATGTGACATTGTAAAAAGTGCTATATAAATAAAATTGAATTGCAATGGTGGCCACGGAGAGGTGTCTGTGGATGAGTCTGGCCAATATAAAGGTGAAGGAAATTTCTCATCTTTTCACCAGTCTTGCCCTCTGAGCTCTTTGGGACATCTGTACAGATAATGGTTGAGAAGTTTAGAGTGTTGCAGTCTCGAGCTGTTTAGCTGTTTAAAAGCTGTTTTGTGCTTTTTTTATAAAGCACTTTTTTAAAATGTTGCATTATTTCAAAGCAGCTTTACATGCAATGAATAAATAAAATACAAAAAAAGGAAAATTATAAAACATACAACACAAAATATATAGTATTATTGCAAATGTTATTGTTCATTATAAGGTGTATATTAGCAAAACTAATATCAGCTTCTACAACTGTAATTGGGTTATGAATGTAGTTGACTGAACTGATGATAACGACAACACTTGAACCATTTGAATAATGGACGTGCATCAGAAATACCTGTCACTGCATGCTTAGGCTCATACCTATCTCAGTGGTTTATGAGAGGGTAATGTATCCATAAACGTACTAAATTGTGTGTACTTTTGAGACTAAGCAATATTTAGTTAAATAAGATAATAGATTACAGGTATCATATTAACCAAGATACGCCATTCCAGCTTACATAGAAATGGCACTTAGAAAGTAAAATTTTACAGAACAGGAGTGTAAGGAGTAATACCATAAAATATCAGAAAGTTGCATAATGAAGGAGAATGGGAGAAAATAAGGTAATTAAATAGTAGAATATTTAGAACTATAGTTAGATTATTATATTAAAAGCAATATTAACAATTTAAAAACCATACCCAAAACTAAATGTCAGCAGTCTCCCAGTAAGCAAGCCAACAGGGAGACAGTGACAAGGAACCAAAACTCCAATAATGTATAGATAGAAAACAAACCTTGGGAGAAACCAGGCTTAACTGGGAGGGTTTTGTTCTGGCATGTTAAGCCTCTAACTTATTTGGTTAAATAATAACCAACCAGTTTATAATAATGTTTTATTTGAATTGAATTAAAAACTGGTCTGGTCTGATTTTGTGACAGATGTCTGGCAATGAGGAATGTTACAAACAGAGATGACGACAGAAGCATAATGTTATTAATTGCACCTATAATACTGCTGTTATTAGGCAGGGAACAAAAATGTAGAAGATGCAAACACGATCAGCTGACAGGAGCAAATCATTTGTCACTTTGATGAGATTGGGCTGTAATTGACTAATTTACTGGGATCAAGTTTTTTTTATAATACATCCCACGCAGGTCTAGGTCTTCATCTGATGCTCTGAAGCTCTAGCTTGTCTGAAGCTGAAGACCGTAGGTAGGGCAGAAGCAGAACATCTTCAGAGCAAAGTAGCCCTGTCTTACTCAATTCCTATTTTCCTGTTCTGTACAGTCACATCAGCACTAACAATAAGCCCTATTAGGACTAGTGATGATTACAGCGGGCTTGTCTAAATTTTCGCCTATTCTGATGCTTCAGAAAGAAGTCCGTTGTTACAAATGCATAAGCAACCTCTAGTGTATCTAATGTAAACTAGTATAAACATTTACAAGGCCTTACGTTTGGGCATTGGCCCGAGAGAGGTATTTTTGTCACCAGCAATGCACGTGAAGGGTGTTATTGGGGTAATTAGATATGAGATTCAGACACCGGTCACACCGAGGCGTTCCCCATAACGTCAAACCAGATGCAGTGTCTCATTCCATTTCTTAGAGAACCAAGGTTAAATACATAACCGAGAGGTTTCCTTGTTGTTGTTAATGTTGAATTGAATGTATCTTCAGTCCAGATTTAGAGACAAAGGCATTTTGTACTCTTTACATCATATTTGTTCATACATTGTTACTGGTATTTTGTGAACTTAAAAGACATTAAAACAGCCAGACATTAAAACAGAACAGCATTAAAATAAGATCTTTTTTGTGAAAAATTACTTGTGTATGTCTGCTTATACATATGAAAAGAGATTTCCATCCGCATGAGAACATATATTTTCTCATACGGATACTGAAGAACTTATATTTTGTTCAATATAAAATATTATCTAGACCCCTTGTCTTTAACTAAAAAATTGTGAAGGAGGTCTGAATACTTTCTGAATGCACTAAACGTGTGTAAACTTGGTGTAACCCATACATTTTCAGCAAATTAAAATGAAAAAAAAAACAGAAAAGTAATAACGAGTGGGCTAAGCTTACCAAAATAACATTACCATCTCCATCAGTGATACTATCTCTCCCTAGATACAAATCTCGTACGTAAAGGATTACTTTTGGGAGGCCCAAGACCAGGGACACTGGTACACAGGAGACACAGGAGAGGTACTGTGACAGTAAAAAAGAATATATATAATGTGAATATTGTATATGATGGTGATAATCACTGATCCGCTAAATTATCCGCCAAATCTGCCAACTTTGCCTGTAAATGCAGATGGTGTAGGCAAATTATTTTCAATACAATAAAAATTATTTTTTTTAAATATTTTTAAAAGGAATGCTCGTGAACGGCACAGATGCCAACGTCCCCAAGACACACTAGGATGTAATGTATGTAATCTTCTGCCAAAAAGATTTTCATCGAAACTGGACTACAGAATGTTACTGTTACAGTCGAGGCTCCAGCCTCCTCTGCACCACAGCTGTCGTCGGAATTAACAGTCCGGCTTCGCAACTCGCTCTTCACCACATCAGCTCAGTTTTCCCCACGTTTGATATCTTTCTGCAATGTCTCAATGTTGAACTACAGTCCGAACTCACCTGTAGGGATGAAGGCAGAAACCTTGGGGAGTTAATCGACCTGGCTATTCAACTCGATAACCTGTTACGAACCCGTCGACCTACTCCTATTTCTATTCCGTCTACTCATGTTAATCTCTCCCATGTTGAACCCATGCAGCTAGGATACACTCACTGGATGCGTCAACCAACGCATCCAGAACAACCTCTGCGTCTACTGTGGAAACCCTGGTCATGTTAAGGCTACGTGCCCAATTCGTCCCAACCCAGACCAACTCATGGTGAGTGCTACAACTACCCCTATTAATAAAGCATCAAATATCACGTTACCAGTCACTATTGTAATGGCAGGCCAGACAATAGCCACTACTGCTCTAATTGACTCTGGGGCCGCCGGTAACTTCATGTCTAAGACCTTCGTTCACAAGCACCATGTACCCTTATCCTCTTCTGATTGCTCCCTAACCGTGGAGGCGTTAGATGGGCATCCATTAGGAGATGGAGTCACTCCGCTGACCATGAACGTCAAGCTAGGCGTTGGGACTCTTTATTAGGAGAAGATTCAATTTTATGTGATTACCTCTCATAGTCACGCCATTATTCTAGGTTTACCATGGTTAAGGCAGCGGTAATGATGCACAGGTGGTAAACAGGAAATGATCAACGGAAGGTGAGTTGCATTCTGGGAGATGTAGTTCAGGAATCCGGTCAGTATCTGGTGGCGTGGTGCAGAGGAGGCTGGAGCCTTCACCGTAACAGTTACAAATAACATATCAGGCTATAAATGTGGCACCATCATAAGGTGCCAGCAGTAAAATACATTTGTTCGGTCTAGTGTAGAAAAAAATCTTTGTTCAGAGCAAAACTCTTTAGACCTTAGGGATAAACTGAACCACCAGCTCTTCAACATTAGCCCTGGTCTCTGAATGGGGGCACGTCCCTAGATCTATTTTTAAACATTAAGCAGAAATACATCTCAGTGGAAGCTGAATGACCAGCTCTCTGGCAATGCCAATAGTTATGAAATTAAATGTTCAACAAGCACATATAGGTGTGGTGTTCAGGTGTAAACATTCTTTTGGTCATGGTCATTGCATATGATGCAATCACCAACTTGATGATTGTTTATTCAAAGGTCTGCAAGGTTAGCTTTGCCAATTCTCATTTTAACCAATTTTAATTGCTCATAGATTCTTTCCTAACCTCAATTTCCCAGCACATTTATTTAACGGTTCTAGTCAAGACCCTGCAATTCCCCCAAAGTCCAACAGTAATTTTTCTCATCCCACACTTGAGCACACATGCATGTAGAACTGGAACGGTTTGTGCATGTTTTAGATGATGAATTCAATTAATTTATATTTAAATTCTCAATCAGCCTTAGTTTCTCTAGGGAGATTTACATTCTCTCTTCTCATTTACACCTCCCACGAAGAATGAATTTTTAAAGTGTGAAACTGGTGTAATTATGGCCATATAAATAAAATATCCTGTAGTTTGTGAGGGCTGTAAGTCTTGAACCTTGATTGACAGTGTCAAGATCAATTCATCCAGAAAATGAAAATAAATGTTGAAAAAGGTTAGTGACTGACTAATATTCCTATAAATTAATTTACATTTGGCAGACACTTTCAGCACATTAATTGTTTACATTTTATCAGTATGTGTGTTCCCTGGGAAAGGGACCCACAACCTTTTGTGCTGCCAACGCAATGCTCTACCTGTAGCTGAGCTACAAGAACACTCTTTTAGAGCTATTTAAATCAACCCAGGGATCTCGGAGAAGGAGCCCATCAAGTTCAAGTTTATTTATCAGCCTCAAAGCCAACACTAATGATACATTTACATTCATTTAATAATGTAAAAATGCAGTAAAATATTAAGTGAATTGATTATGTGTGGTATGGGTATTTTTAGATTTATGAATCACTGTATGAATATAGTTTTCTAAATTTACATGTAAATTAAAACATTTAATTTTACAAGTTCTACATGTAACCCTTAAATATTTTGCAAATTGCATAACTGTAGTAGTCTTATACCTATGAATAGACCCAACTATGACTATGACATAAATGCTGGATTCTTTAGATCCAAAATTTAGTTAAGTTCTAAAATGACTTTGTCTGTTGTCCAAGTGGCAGATACGGAGATGGAGAGGAAGAACAGCAGGCAGTGATGTTGGAATAAAATAAGCAGCTTATTGAACAATCTTTTAGTTTCAGTGCTCAATTTGACTTCGTCTGACTAGTAACAGATTTACAGGTATTATTATAAAGCATACTTTACTTCAACATTGCCCCACGAAAACCTTCAAACCTTCACCTGAAACATTCCCCTATCTGTACTTGTACAGACCCAACATATGATTAAATAACATAAATAAAAATAATATAGAAGGTCACATGAAATAAATATATGCAAAAAATATATAAACTGATAAATTGACTATTATTAAAAATTAGTAAAGAATAACAAGGATAAGAAAAAATAATAAAAATGTAACAAAGATGTGTATTTGTTCTCTCGAGTCAGAATTTCAGTCACACACACTGAGGTTGCTTTTAAAAAAAACTTTAACTTATTTCTGACTCGCCAGAAGATTTCTAAATAAATGTCTTCTTTGTATTTCAGGCTTGTTGAAAGTCTAAAAACTTAGTGAAATAAACAGAAAGATACATTCTGTTTTTGCAGCTCAAATCATTTAGCACTAATCTCTCAGATTAAAAAGGCACAAGCTGTTCCCTCATTAAGCACGCTGCTAAACCTTTTAATGAAATTATACTCCAGACCGACAGAAAAATGAGGCGAATGAGAAAGATGTGTTCGAGATACCTGGTAAACATCAATGATTCTTCACAGAAACTGGTGAGAGCTTGCAATTGGGACAGTATAACAGTAAGAAATCCTCTTGGGTGTGCAACCAGATCCATGGATGGAAATTAAGTATACCTTGATAGAATCTTCAGGCTTCTGATGGCCAAATGGTTATTTGCTGCTGCTGCTGCTGTGTGTGTGTGTACATTTATAGATCTTCTAGTGTGATTGTGTGGTGACAACATCTGGCAGACTTTTGGTGCTTTGCTTCCCGGAACGAAGGGGGCAGCAGACGGTCATTCCAGCTGGTGATATCTGAGATGACACAACACTGGTGCACTGGACCAGACAGAGAGCAGTCTTTCAGCCAGGACGCATACACAAACACGCTGCCTCACACTCCAGCTTCTTGCTTTGGATGAAACAGAATATTAGTTACATCTCATCTTTTGGAAACAGACATATCTTATTGAAATGTACAGAACTGCCAAAAGATATGTATTCTGGGTTGATCCTTATAATTTACACTTTTCAATAGATGGAAATTAATCCAATGAATTCATTTTGTCACTTTAATGAGCCAGTTAGTGACAGGCAAGTTTAGCATTAAAGGACGTAGGCTAGTAGCTTAACAATTTTAGATTCAAAATATGAAAAATATAAATTGTTCAAAGATTGCTGGTCATATATGCAGTAGATCAAAACAGAAAACTCTCAAGCCCTCAAGCTCTTACTTTTCTTACATAGCACATGGTTTACATTTGAAAGCCTAAAGAGTTTTGTATATTATAATCTTTAATCAAATTGCATTACCATGAAAAGGTGCATTTTTTACACTGTATGAAGTACAAGAAGTATATATAGCATAATGTAGATTTTGAAAACTAAAACTTCTCAATAGCCCCTTTTACCAGTAAATCACCATCAAGAGTTCCATTAAGAGATCATGTATAAAGAGGACATTTTAAATGTACCAGTAAATCAGTTCTTTTAATTTACCGGTATGAGAAGTTACATGTGAATGAAAAAAGAGATGGCTGCATTTTTCCTCCTACAGTACAGTTTGAAGTCATCTAATATATTGTGATTGGGTAAGAAGCAACAGCAGAGAACTCCTTAGGATGTTCCCTGCCTGGGTTACTCTGTGGAAGATTTGCATAGGTTTGGGACCAGGATGGGACACATAGCTATGCTGGGACACAGTTATGCTGTGGATATGAGGGGATCAGTGGTGGCTATTGCACCTGGTCCGGCCCTATGAACGGCCACCACTCTCTTTGCACAATTGGTACGGTTGAGTTTCCATAGGAGATAAAGCTCTACCCTCATGGTGAGTGTGATGTCTTTTTCGGTGCTCAAGACAATGATGAATCATCTGTCACTGCATCAGAGGGTGCGTTGTTACTCTCAAATGCAGATGAGTTGTCCAAACCTTTGCCTGCTACAGTGGTGGGGCTTAAGATATGGTGGATACAGAGATGGCAGTGGTGCTTACCAGGGCAGCCAAAGGCATAAGGATGAAATCCTGACACTAAGCCATGACCTGTTCCAGTTTCTTTTTTCCTGGAAGTGCATAAGGAGCTCACAAAGTCATAGGTGGTGCTGTTCTTGGTACACTCCCCATTACTACCTCTTGCTGGTTCCTTTCCCATCACTTCCCTCGATGGCGGGGTGGCAAAGGGATATGACGAGCTTTCCTAGGTAGAACAGGCAAAGGTGGTGCATTTAGAATGCTGTCACCTACAGGAAACAACCAGGGCCCCCTCCAAGGTATATACATTTTCCTCGTCCCTGGTGGTTAGGGCTTATATGGCTGCTGGACAAGCCAGCTTTGCCCTGCATGCCATAGCCATCTGCAGATCCATCAGGGCATTGAAAGAGCTGCACAAGAGTAGTACTTACCCAGGGCTTATGCAGGATCTGTGCTCCATGACTGATCTTGCTCTACGGCAACAAAAGAAAAGGACAAATGCCAACTTTGATGGTCCAGGTGCGGCACTTCTGACTTGTGAAGACACAGGATGAGAGAAGATCTGCTTTCTAGACGCCTTCAATTCCCAAGCAGGCCTGTTTGGAAATACCGGTGTCGGTGAACAATTTTCAGCTGTGAAGAAGCATTAAACACTCAGCTGCCACCAAGCCATCAAAGTCCCATCTTCAGTCTGCTCCTTGTCGAGGTACAGTGCCTTGCAAAAGTATTTATACCCTTTGAACTTTTCCACATTTTGTCACATAAACATTTTAACCACAAACTTAAATGTTTTATTGAGATTTTATGTAATAGACCAGCACATAATTGTGAAGTAAAAAATTTAGGCAAATAAAAATCTAAAAAGTGTGGTGTGCATTTGTATTTAGCCCCCCTGCGTTAATACTTTGTAGAGCCACCTTTCGCTGCAATTACAGCTGCAATTCTTTTACCAGCTTTGCACATCAAGAGACTGAGATTTTTGCCCATTCTTCTTTGCAAAGTAGCTCAAGCTAAGCCAGATTGAATGGGGAGTGTCTGTGAAAAGCAATTTTCAAGTCTTGCCACAGATGCTCAATGGGATTTAGGTCTGAACTTTGACTGAGCAATTCTAACACATGAATATTCTTTGATCCAAACCATTCCATTGTAGCTCTGACTATATGTTTAGGGTCATTGTCTTGCTGGAAGGTGAATCTCCTTCCTAGTCTCAAGTCTTTCGCAGCCTCCGACAGGTTTTCTTCCAGGGTTGCCCTGTATTTACCTCCATCCATCTTCCCATGAACTCTGACAAGCTTCCCTGTCTCTGCTGAAGAAAAGCATCCCTACAGCATGATGCCACCACCATGTTTCACAGTGGGGATGGTGTGTTCAGGGTGATGAGCAGTGTTACTTTTCTGCCACACATAACGCTTTGCACTTAGGCCAAAAAGTTCAACTTTGGTCTCATCTTAGCAGAGCACCTTCTTCCACATGTTTGCTGTGTGACTTTCTTCTTGCCACTCTTCTATAAAGGCCAGATTTGTGGAGTAGATGACTTATAGTTGTCCTGTGGACAGATTCTCCCACCTGAGCTATGGATTTCTGCAGCTCCTCAAGAGTGACCATGGGCCTCTTGGCTGCTTCTCTGACCAGTGCTCTCCTTGCTCAGTCTGTCAGTTTAGGTAGACGGCAATGTCTTGGTACATTTGCAGTTGTGGCATACTTGTTCTATTTTTGGATGATGGAATGAACAGTGCTCCTTAAAATGTTCAAAGCTTGGAATATTTTTTTATAACCTAATCCTGCTTTAAACTTCTCCACATCTTTATCCCTGACCTGTCTGGTGAGTTGCTTGGTCTTCATGATGCTGTTTGTTCACTAGTGTTGTCTAACAAACCACTTAGGCGTTCACAGAATAGGTGTATTTATTCTGAAACTAAATTACACACAGGTGGACTCTCTTAAATAATTAGGTGACTTCTGAAGGCAATTAGTTTCACTGGATTTTATTTAGGAGTATCTGAGAAAAGGGGGCTGAATACAAATGCATGCCTATTTGCTTGCTATTTTAAAAATTATATAATTTTCGTTCCACTTCACAATTAAGTGCTACTTTGTGTTGGTCTATCACATACAATCTCAAAAACATACATTTAAGTTTGTGGTTGTAAGGTGACAAAATGTGAAAAAGTTCAAGGGGTATGAATACTTTTGCAAGGCACTGTGGACCTCCTGCAGCACCGGATGCCAATTCTGCACCTTCAGAGCTGTGCGGTTGGCCTCAATGCAAGAGCACCCACAGGAAGGCTTTGCAGGCCAGCCATCAGAGTTAAGCTGAAAACACTTCTAGGGCTTCAAATCCACGAATTTGGATCTGCGAGTCCTGAATCAAACCCTTCACAAACCTGAGCGATATGTACATTCCTGCAGTTTAAGTTCAAGGGGTGAGCTTACCAGTTTAAGGTCTATGATATGGTGGAGGCTCCAGCACCCTCTCCACCGCGGCAGCAGAGGGAGCCGTCACCGGAATACTGAGAACAATATCCAGAACTACACTTCCCATCATCCTCCACTATCATCTGATTACTTCCTGCCATCACACCTGACCATCATCACCCTCACCATATTTAAGATGGACTCATTCTCATAGTCATTGCGAAGCCTTGTTAACCCCGGTTGCATTTCTGAGCGTTATTTCTGATTGTTGTTCTGTGTACCGATTTGGATTGTTTGCCTGTTTATCGATTGTTTTGTGCCTGCCCATCGACCCCTGCCTGATTATTGTTCTTCGACTGTTTTCTGCCTGCCCCGATCTTTGCCTGTTTAACGTTTTTGATTGTCTGCTACCTGCCTTTGTGATTTTTTGCTGTTTGTTGATTCCGCCATTAAAATTACTGCAGATGGATCCTAACCCTTCTGAGCATTCGTTACAGTCTACCCTTTTGATCTGACCCTGTCGCCTTGCGTCTTTACAAAAGTTTGCAGAGGCTGCAACTATTGTAATTATTTTTGTTTTTTTAAATAATTATTCCCTTTTTCTTTCAAAGGGCCATTCTCACATTAACTGGAAAGGCTTGTTTGGTTTAATATTATATGTGTTGTTTATCATGTTATGCATACATTTATCATAATTTTAGTATCATTATTTAGTATTACTAACATGTCTTATAAGAAAAAAAAAATTCAATAATAGTTTGTATTACCATGCATATACTGTATGTCAATTTTCCTTTTCTGTGCTCTTTCATTATGTTTCATATGTACAGCTGCTTTGCAATAATGCAGCATTGTGAAAGTGCTAAATATATAGCATTGAACTGAATATAAAGTACAAGCAGTGCATAAAGATAGAATAAAGATATTCTTTCAATCACTTTTGATAGTAAAACTCCGGAACAAGTAGCAGAAAGACAAGCACTTAATTATTTCAAATGTAAATTTAGGAGAAGATAGGGGAATTGAGGAACCCAAAGGTGAAGCCAATAGAGGATGTAGCCAATATGCAATTGAGGATGATGACCGAGAACAACATCCACACTCAGGAAGTCCATGGTAGCAAGAGACCGGTATAAAGATATAAATACACAGAGAACAGAAAAAGAGTTAGAAACTAATCAGTAACCAAAGAGATAAGCCTTTATCGATTCTTGGTTCCATTGTCCTCAAACCCCTGACTGCACAGAAATTGTACAGTAATATCTGTATAATCAGGTAATATCTGATTATATGTCATTTAGATAACGTAATCAGTTCCAAACATTAAGTACTTACACAATACTTCTAGTACTACTTTACATGATGACATTGTATATTGCTTTTTTCTTACTACATTTATGTTTATTAAGTATTGTCATGGGTAAAGAATCACGCAACAAAGTAGGCTGTGAATAAAGTCCCCGGAGGGTGGGTTTAATAGGTGAACAAACGTGTGGTGCGGGGGCGTGGCAGCCGGTGCGGCTGGTGCGGCTGGTGAGGCTGGTGACATCAGGCTTACATTCAAACCCAGACTCTTGAAAAATGAAGACCACACCCGTGATGTGAATTGAGGACCCAGGTCCGATACAATGTCCTCTGGGAGTCTATAAAACCTGAAAACATAGTTGCATAATAATTCTGCAGTCTCAAATGCCGTAGGGAGTTTAGGAAGAGCAATTAGACAACAGGCTTTGGAAAATCGATCTATTATAGTGAGGACTGTTGTATTCCCCTGGGAATTAGGGAGAACTGTAATAAAGTCAATAGCTACGTGGGACCAGGGTCTTTGCGGTGTGGGTAGTGGTTGAAGAAGCCCGGCAGGTAGTTGTCTGGGTGTCTTGGAGATTTGACAGACTGGGCATTTTCGTACATAAGATATAGTGTCATTCGAGAGAGTAGGCCACCAGTAACAATTTCTTGGGAGGTGGAGAGTTGCTGTGATGCCGGGGTGTCCAGAACTAGGACTTTCATGTATCTAAGTGAGTAATCGTTCTCTTAACGATTTAGAGACAAAAGTAAGTATCTCTGGACAATCAGGATTACGGGGACAGGAGTCATTGAATTGGATAATCTCAGTATGTAAATTCCATTGTACTGGGGCGACTAACAATTTTTCTGGGATTGTATTATCTGGAGAAACTGACTGAGAGATTATTTCAGCCTGGCGTGATAAGGCATCCGCCTTAGTGTTTTTGGTTCCTGGTCTATAGGTGACAGTGAAATCAAATCGGGTGAAAAACAGGGACCACCTAGCTTGGCGGGGGTTTAGACGCTTAGCAGCGCGTAGGTACTCTAAATTCTTGTGGTCAGTTATTACCGTGAAAGGATGAGCAGCCCCCTCGAGTCATTGTCGCCATTCCTCCAGTGCTAATTTGATTGCTAGAAGCTCTCAGTTACGCACATCGTAATTTTGTTCTGCAGGTGACAGCTTTCCGGAGAAGCGCATGGGAACATCTTAGGTGGTATTCCGTGTCTTTGTGGCAGAATAGCACCTACACCTACGTTGGATGCATCTACTTCAACTATGAGAGGTAACTCTTAGTCTGGATGACAGAGTATAGTGGCGGTAGTAAAACGATGTTTTAATTAATCGAAGGCTCTGAAAGCGGCTTCGTTCCACACAATCTTACTGGAATTACGTTTAGTGAGGGAAGTTAGAGGTAAGGCTACCAAAATGAAATTGCGAATGAACCTGCGGTAGAAATTGACGAACTTGAGAAATTGTTGCAGTTCTTTAAGAGTTTTGGCGAGTGGTCATTCAGTGACTGCTAATACTTTCTTGTCATCCATTGCCACTCTCTCCGAACTGATGACATACCCAAAGAAGGTAGTGCTGGTTATATGGAATTCGCACTTTTCACCTTTGACGTAGAGATTGCGGATAGCGAAATTTAACAGTAACATCATTAAGGCCACGGTTTTTAACAAAGAATAACCCTGCCGAAATTGGTGAGTTAGAGGGTCAATTAAAACCTTTGGCTAATTCCTCATCTATATATTGTTGCATGGCAACTGACTCTGGTTGGGACAAGGGAAAGATTCTACCCTTAGGAGTTTTGGTTCCTGGAATTAAATCAATGGCACATTCTATATCTTAATGTGGAGGTAACTGGGAAGCCTTCTGTTTACTAAAAACTAACCAAGTGCTAACCAGCTCTGCTGTCCTAAGCCGGTTAGGCGAGGCAGCAGAGTGGGGAGCAGCAGAGGGGTCTCGACCTCCCACCACAAGAGAGAGCCGTGACAGCAGCAACGAGATGGGCATGCCCTCGCAATGAGGGCATGACCCCACCGTGAACGCTGCCTCAGCATGCTGTTTGCCCAGGCATGCGACACAAAGCTCATGGCCATCAGACGAGGTCAGGAAATGGTCTGTTTACTAAAAACTATAGCTAGATCGGAATATTCGGGTGGTACTTCGAAGTGAGTGGAAGATGGTGGTAACGGAGCCGAGACGGAATGGT
>JAZGTI010007418.1:0-21677 GCA_036877585.1 Botia kubotai | reverse complement strand
CTGGACGCTCATCCATCACCTTTCTGCAGCACCGATCATTAACATGCAACAACATTGTTCACAGCTTATCAGAAAATTTCGGCTCATGCTCAAAGATGTCTGCAGGCACTGGATCCTGACAGATCATTCGGGCCGACATCATCAGTGGGGTGCTTGTGTTCAGGGTGGCTGTCCAGAGAACGGTGGGCTAAAGGTGGGCTAAATATAGTGAAGGTGGGCTGGACGTGGGAGGGGGTGACTGCAGGGTGACAATACTTAAAAACAAGGCGCACAGGTCACACAGTGCACCACATTTGGGCATAACAAAGCTGTAATGGGGGGCAGATAAGAGTGAATGCGTAACGCAGCTAAAGATTTCGGAAGCATGCAGAGATCATGCAGAGAGTCTGAGAATAGAAAAGATGAGAAAGATTCAGAACTGAGCATCATTATTCTGTTTAAAACAAGTGGAACCTAAAAACAACATGTCAATTTATAGCAACTCCGTCAACCCTCCCCACACAGACTCAAAGTGTGTAACATTACCCATCACATTCAAACACCAGTACCCAACTCTTGCTGTCCCCACACCCAATTTTCATCAGCAACTTTCCCCTCTTTAACCTGCCGCATTGAAACCTTCATGGCTATTCTGTCTTTCCAAGTTCACTGTAGCTCAACTGGTAGAGCATTGCGTTATCAACACAAAAGCTTGTGGGTTCGATTCTCAGGAAACACACATGCTGATCAAATGCACACCTTAAATGCACTGTAAATTGCGTTAGATAAAGCATCTGCCAAATGTGTACTTGTAAATGATTATGCTTGCACACCCAAATGTATCCACATTTCCTTCTGCACTAAGTCTCCTCTGGTGTAGCCTTTAAACTGCATTCAGCTGGTATAGTGTAGCTCTGTGGCCCACACTGTATGTGAGTGGTTACAGCCGTTGTTACAGCTTCTTCAACAGGCTCAGTGGCTCCTACACTTGCTGGTTGTTGTAAAACTGTGAATTCCTTGTAAAATTCTCTCGTTCTGCTCCTTTATTCAAAGATTACATGTTTGGATTCCTCCCACTTTCTTTCCAAGCGTCTCATTGCATTGACTTAAATCTGAGAACATTCCTCGGAACCTTCTGTGACATTCCGTTGGCCAAAAGCGCACGGCTTTCGTCAGCTTTAAATGATTTACATTTACTTCCACGGACATTTGTTTTCTGTCAGTCTCCGTATCCAAACACAGGCTGACGTGAGCCCATGTTACAGAGGTCATAGGTCAAATGAGTTTAAACCCATTATATGCTTAAACAAAAGGGGCTTTTTCTCGAATCAGAAACTATTTACAAATTACGAGAAGTGCACATCTGTAGAGAAGATCGTCTAAAAACAGTTGACTGGTAATGAGGGTATGTTATTACAGCCATTCCCAGCAACAACTTATCAGACACTATTTCTCCTATCTAGGCCTGGGGAAATTTCATAAGTCAAAACACATTCAAACCATTAGACAAGTACCACACTTAACCTCTGTCTCGAGCAATTTATGTCATTCCCTAAACGCGCAATGAATTAATAGCATGTTTTTAAAACATTCCGTCTGGCCATGCGAGCTTGTGCATGCATACATGCATGTGTGTGCTGAACGGACATTGGTAGTCCTCTCCTGCTGGCCAGATGTGCTGGTGAGAGATGCCTTCACCTCTGCACAGACGCGTGGCACTGGGAGTTGAGGAGTGACATGGATCCTGACAGGAACCTGGCTGTCATGAGCACACACTTTTTTACCCTCCTCTGCAAATGTTTGAACACGTGGAGGACACACACAACTGTGGAAGTCTAGATGTGCATGTGAATTCATACCGGACATTCGAGTATTTTAAAATGACCACACGTTAAATGTATTGTGTGCAGACAGGAAGTGAACACATTTTTGTCTACAGCCTTTTTTCAAATTAATTTTAGATTTTAGGAATTTTTGTGTTTGGATTTTTTTTAGTTTGGAATTTATATGTTTCTTTTCATTTTTTATACCATGTTAATCACCTTTTTGTGTTCCCTTTATATGACTTTATTATATGAATTTGAAATGGTCTTTCAGTCATTTTTCCTAGTGTGCGTCTGTGCAATTTAATACAATTTTTTTCATTACAAATTATAATGGCAAATTTAAATGAATTTCTGAAATCCTAAGAATGTGGTGTGTCTCACTTTGACAGAATGTCCTGAAGGTGGCACAAATTCAGATAACAAACCTGAATATCCACATTTGTCCAAGATTATTTAAGAATATTGAAAAGACTATCTGATGTGTTACGATAAGAGCAGAGACATGGTCACCAATTAGCTAACATTTAATGATTTAACTAATTTAATGATTAGTGATAAAGAAATACAGTAAATTAAAACATTTCTTGTTATAACTTTTCCCGGTTTTACATTTTTAGATGCCAAAACTCACTGTGATCTTAGTCATTTGAACTATACACTGTATTCCCTTCCTCTCTCAGTATAATCAGTCAGGAAGCATTAAATAGAAGTGAGATGTAAAGACACCACATGTCTGACACACAAGACAGACAGCTGGTGGAAAACAGAGCATGCGAGGATAACGAAGTGAGAGAGAGACACGCTTGTAAAGTCCCATCCTGTGTGGTAAGGGATCAAATCCACTCACATCATCTCTCAGGAACTGGACCCTGATAAAACATCTCAGATCTGCTCTCATAGAGCTCTTTAAATTGATGTTCTTGCTCAGCGCTACAGCAATTCATGTAACCCAAAGCTGTGTGTATAATACAAGTTCCCCCAGTGCTGCTGTAACATGTCTAACTACAGGAGAAAAGAACAGAGACTCTGATGGCTTTAGCAGAGTTCAGTGTTTTTATAGTACATCCAGTGTAACGCACGGAGTATCACGTTTTGAAAAGAGAATACACCGAGGCGTCATTTATTTCATATTTTTGAGCCGTACTTCAGTTTAAAGTGAAATACTGCCAGTCAAATCTGTCGGACTCAACAGACTGTGACGGGTGAAGGTGTGAAAATCACACAGGGTCACAATTAGACGTGTGGCTTCCGGTCGGCCTATAATAATATTCGAATACCAAACGCTATCTCCTCTGAGACGCTGCTTTATGGCTAATGGGGGGTTCTACACACTGGTTAAGCAGTCTGTGTGCTTCTCGGCTCCTCCACAAAGGCCGCTGGGATACGTACAGCTTTTGGACACGTGAAGGTCACGGGCGTAAAACAGGCTAATGGCTTCCACAAATGGCGATTGACTCAACAGCACCCCCCACCAGATTTTTGAGCTTTTGTCGGATGCCCACGGACAGCCTTTATAACTGTAACCGGGGCCTGACAGCAGCACGATACATCAGTGAGAAACTTGCCTTAAATCGGAGACCCAAAATGAATCCTCTGACATCACTGTACAATAATTAAAGTACAGAGTGGGATGAGGGAATAAAGTGGCCTGGGGTGCCGACAGTTCCTTGATGCAGGAAAAATGGTCCGGAAACTCATTCTGAAAGCGGGGGCCTTAGAGCCATAAAGGGACGTCTGGGGCTCTGAAGTTGTGTCCAGTGAATATTTCAAATTGAAAAGTTTTTTCCTCCTTAATTTTCTGTCTGGCAGCCCTTTCCTTTTGCATAATTTAAGGGCTGTTTCTAAGGAGCCACGGGCACGAGTATGAATCAGTCCCCGGGTCCTGACTTTTTTTATTGCAGTGCAAATACATGGAGCCGCCACAAGAAATGCTGTTCCCTGGAGAAAATCTGTTGTCATTTATTTCAAGTGTAAAACAACCCATACTTAAAATATCACTGAATCCTTCAACGGCGAAGCTAAAACAACATGAGTGTGTGGAGTTTGAGCTGTGTTAGAGCACTAAACAAGAAAGAAACACACTTTCTAAGATTTGAGTTGCCATTATTGTAGCCCACCTGCCTTTCCAGCTGGGTGGTCCATCTGACTAGAAACTAATAGTAAAATGTAATTGAACATGAAACACAATGCACTTTTATAATTGAGTTAGGAGTTCAAAATGTAAGGCATATGATAAATTAATTAATAATAATATACATAATATAATTATATTAATATAAATAATATCATATTGGTCAAGAATCACAAATATCACAAATTAAGTTATAATAAAGTTATAATAAGTAAAGTTAAACATGCATTCTGAATCATAAACAACACAGAACATTAAACAATGTACTGGAGAGAGAGAAAACTTCGAACAGTTCAGTTGTGTACATCATTGAACATCTTGCATGTCCTGTCAGAGTCTTTAAGTCAATGGAAAATAACGACTAATCTGCTTAACAATAAGAACAATAAAACATTACCTTATTGTGTGACACGATATCATAATATATTGTTCTATTGAGGACTTTTCTGAAATAAAAGTCATCCCACAAAAGAATCTGCGTATCTGCAGGTTTATGTAGTGCATATCAGACTTCATTCACAATGTATGTTGAAGTAAGACATACAACAAAGTGCATTATGGGACAGGTCACAGTATCATGTTGGGAAGCCTGTAAGCAGTACATCATCATGTTCTGTTCCACTCCATTTAAAGTGGTTTTATATGTACCTGTGATATTGATGTGATGAAATGCTGCAGCTTCCCTCTTCCAGACACTCTGCTTCCATATCCGTCTGTGAACGGGAACATACAGTACATGTAAAAATAGCAGGCCAACACGCATGCTGAGAGTAATCACACACACACACACACACACACAGGAATGCACATGTGTGCTTAGGCTGTATATACTCTAAAAATACATACGTACATTCACACAGTCTGTTCACACACACACACACACACACCCAAAAGGATGGATGATTATTTAAGCATATCAGGTCCTAACCTTCCTGTGGGACTTTTGAAACAGATATCACAGGCAGCCGGTGTGTGTGAGACTGAACTGTCAGAGTCCATCGCTCAGCGCTATAGTTTTACCCAGAGTCTTCTTTTATAGTGTATTACTGCCACATTTAATGTTTCAGGGAGTGTAAAACGCTTTCTACATTACATTACAGTCAATATATACTCCATCTTACTCCTAAAGTACATATGTAGTATTAGGTCATATTTAAAAGCTCATTTTAAATACACTTGAATTTGTGCATTTGCCAAACACATTTCCGTCCTTTCACTTCCTGGGAATTTAAACTATATCTTGATATTCCTTACGTTCCGTTTGTTATCAGCTGAGCTGCAGGAACACAGGAGCAAATTTGGTAAATGAAAATTATTTTACCAATAAATCAGTAGAATTATGTTCAATTTAATCCATAGTCACAAAAAATATCACAATAACAAGTTGCAATCTGCAACAAAAACAGGAGACTGGCTCTACAGATGTAAAAATGCTATCATTAATATCGCCCTGGCACTACCCACAGCATTACTAACAAGCCTGTCCACTGGTCAGGCTCAATAAACCACAGCAAGTCCACCAGCCTGACACCTTCACACCAAAGCACCAGGGGCCCATTTGGGCTTAACATGTGATTTCTTTAACAAAGTTCCAGTGGTTATCACAACATCACACCCAGCCTGCTTAATATTGAGGTTTCTGTGACATTGTAGCACCCAGTGTGTCAAATATTCAAGTTCTTATGACGGCGTAGCACCCTGAGCACTGTGCCCTCTGATTCTCCTGCTGTGACATCATTACACCAGCGCTCCATTGGCCAGTTGTCATCGGGTCATAGATATTGTGTGGATAGATGAACAAATGGCCGCAGCAGTGTTTGTACATGTGTGGCTGTGTTTATGTATGTGCATTGCTATGGCCTCAGAAATGCCTGGATATCTGAAACACAACGTGTATTGCTGATTTGCTCCGTGCCGATGCTCACAGATCTCGGCTTAAACTACATGTGTCACTTTGGTTTGTATTTGTGTGTGTCCAATGCAGATTTCATTGAAACAGGAGCCATGTCCAATCTTCTGGTATTCGGCTGGTACGCCTTTCTCTGCCTGTCTGCGGACCATAGCTCCCGGTACTAACAATGGAAGCACTGTTACAGTTCACGTAGGCCAGACAGCAAACGTACAGCTGTAAACACACTGTCCTGCCATCAGACAGCTGATGCCCTTCAGAAATGATCTTGAAATAACACCAGCAATTTAATCTTCCAAAAATTGCTTCAAAACAGTGAAATCAGGGCTGCCATTTTAACACATATTTGCAATCTATTAAATATGAATTCATTAGCCACAATAATGTAAGGCTTTCGAATTCTCTTATAATCAGCAAACATATGTGACATATGCAACTGACATATGCAATTCATTTATTCATCAGCATATCATTATTAATTCATCTAATCTATTATCTAATGATCTAGTCTGAAATTCCTAAATGAAACATTCGTAACTTACGTAACTTTTCGAAAGTAGCTGAATACCTAAAACGCCGCACTCTGTCTCAAATCAGCTACGAACGCTCGTTAGCCAAGACGCTAACATTACAGAGGCCAGAAGTGACACCTTAGTCCAGGGTTTAATTTTGAGGAATAGCGGGTGTTAGAGAAACACATGATGTAGCCAGTTGTTTTGGGGGCAGTTGGGCCTGATCATAAAGGCAGGTTTTATTAGCTGTTGCTTGATTTGTTCCTGCAGACTGTGGCGAGAGCTGCTAAATCAATACGTACAGCTGTTCCTCCCGCTCGGCCTCTCAGCTCACACAGCAGGTGTACAGCCCACAACGGCTGTCACACACACCCGCTCACATAACAAATAATAACCGCCTCCACACACACGCACCATCCATCACCGTTATGGCCCGGCCCGGGAGACCCATACGCACATACACACACTCTGCAAAGCGCTAAGCTACACACCCCGCTACACAAATTGTCTGAAATGGTCACATGCACAAACTCGACTAGGAACAGAGTGTGTTTGTATGTGTATGTGGACGCTATGCACACAAACAAACAGGTAGAAACACACACACACATTCAGTAAACACACAGGGACTATCTATCATGGTTATGGCTTTTCTCCACTCCAATGGTTGAACCTGGCAGGGGAAAATGTTCCATGTACTGCAGTGAGCAAGTCATTCCTCAGTCAGTTTGGCTCTCCCTCTCCAGATTCTGCTGCAGCCTGGGACTTTTGAACAAGAAGAGCAAAAGCTAATGTTAAATACATTTATGCACACGTGAAAGAAGCCAATAAGATTGCGTAGTGAAAAACAATTAGTCTCTCCAAACAGCAAGACTCCACATCTGGTGTAACTCAACCTGTGGCTCTGTGAGTGAGGGGGGGCTGGGAGAGAGAAATTCAACAGGTGATGGCGGCCATGTTGTCCCAGACTTCCAGACACAAACACAGCAGCAGCATACAGTAGACTGCTGGAGAGGATGTGAATAGGGCGACTGGTAGAGACAGATGCCAGTCAGAGGCAGGAAAATACGAAATACGAGGCAGTTGAAATTGTTGTTTAAAAACATTAGGTGAAAGAATTGTATTTATTGATGCACGTGGCAGATGCTTTAATCCAATGTAAATTTGCAATTGGAATCAGTGTATTCTAGTCATTCATCAAACCCACAGCCTCTGGGCTGTTAACGCAATGCTCTACCAACTGAGCTACAGGAACTCTAGTGTATACCGTACATTTAACGTGTTTAAGTTCATTCTATGACCAGCACCTAATAATCTTTAACACAACACACCATCCTAAAGATTTAGTTTGCAAAATAACTATGAGGATTGAATCAGAAATGTATATTAAATATACTGACATCCATGACACAAGATATCATATCATAGTTCTGTGCAAAGTATGTAGGGTCACTGAAAAGGAATTACAGAGAAAGAAATGTAACTTTTATTAAATACTATTTATTTGTGTCTTTACTTATGAAAGTTGCATAAAGTCAGCAAATTAGATTACATCTTGCCAGATTGAGAAAGTGGTCAGTAATCTGTAAATGGACCATGGATGGTCCATGGACATCTTAGGCCGAGACTATACATTCTCTATAAACAGTGCTTTGGCAATGTGCTGTTAAGCTATGTACCATTATTTGTCATGCCTATAAAACACACTGAAACATTGGGAAAGAAAAGGATTGGGAGACTGGCTAAGGATGAAGGGATTTCAGTTAATCATGTTCTCCAACTGGCAGACCAGAGACATAAATCTTCATCTCTCTTGTTGCAGTCTTCCTCTGAGCGCTCAAGTTCCCATGAGCACAAGGACATTTACAAATCAACTGAGGTTTAAACCGCTAATGATCAATGCGGACCGGCCAACATGAATTACAAAGCTGACCTCTTTCTAGATTCTTCTAGTCCTCTAGTGTGGGGCGTGTATGGGATTGCATGTGCAAATGTCTGTCTGTTGCCTGACGCAGCTATAGGTGCCCCTTTGTGGCAGGGGATGCTGGAGGACTCAACTGCAGCTTCCTCAAACAGCTGGTCAACAGTTGCCTGCTGCGATGCATAAAAGCCGCCCAGTACAGAGCATTGTGGGCATGGATATGAGAGAGAGGCATCATCGCTTTCTGTTTCCCATAAATCATGGCACATACAGTGCATAAGTTAACCCAGGCCTGCCAAAACTGTATCTGTGACAGAAATATGCATGTGCTGAGTGTCATATTCCCTCTTCCTCTTTGAATGATGATTATAAACAGTATCACAGATAATGTGACCCATTCGTGGCTGAAACTGCTTTTACACGAGATTTAATGGAAGAGATCAGTGTGTCACACACGAAAACAGTAACATGGGCTGGTACATTTCCATTTGCCGACATTCTCTCCCTCTCACCAGGAATGCTGCCCGTGTGTAGAATTATAGTAAGGGGATTTCCTTTAGAATCATCTGTTACAAATGTAGGCTACGCAGCTAACAGAGAACGTTCTCAGAATGTTGGCTAACATTCTCTAAAAGTTCTCTCAATGTTATCAAAAAGTTGGTGCAATAATGTTAGTGGTTTTAAGTGTTATATATCAAAAACATTATTCTTAAGTTGTTAGGGGAACATTTTAAAAATGTTACAGTAATAAAAAAATAATTTTCTTATAACCAAGCAATGACGTTAATACGATGAAAAAAAAGGTGAGTGTTTTGAACATTCCTAGGTAATTTAAAATAACATTTTTATATGTTTTTGGTACTTAATTAAAATGATAGGGAAAAAGTCCTTACAACCTAAAATTGTTAGCTAAGAACCGCATAAACACATTTTATGTTTGACGTTTAATTTCCTTTAAAAAACAATTACGCTAAAATCTAATAGGATGTGCATAACTCTGAATTTGAATAAATCTGTTAAAGTGTGACAAAGTGTGGAAATTATACTGAAATCTGAGGAGAAAAGGAAACAATACTGGAATGAATGAAACAGCTGGCAGTTTAATTACTGCAGCTTCTAATACATGAGTGTTAGTAAAGGGTTACAGTATGAGCTCTGAATAATCGCTTTATGTGAAATAAATGACTGCACGTGAGCCTCAATTTCACTTCGAGACGGCCAGCATAAGTAGTACACTTGCCAGTAAAAAAAAGAAGGAATGTTACACAGAGAACTCTATGGCTTCTGCCATTCTCATTGAGCATAATCAAATCTCTGGATTCTCCAGACCCCGGACTGCCGTAATTGATTTGGAGTCTCTCTGGTGCGTGGGGACTATCATCAGTAATATGTGTTCCCCAGGCTCTCAGATGGGACCGTGACCATCAGTAACCTGCCCACGGTCCTCTTGCTCACATTTAGGTGATCATTAACAGCCTGCAGCGAGGAAGGCTCTGCAGCCAGGTACAGTTTGTCATATCATGGCGTCTTTCCCTTCCATTGGGTTCTTTCTCTCAGTAACGTTCTTGTTCACTCAATCTTTGTCTGCAAACTTACAGTTTTTTATTTAAAGGCAAACTGTGTAATTCCTGAGTATCACCAAATAGACCGACAAAAATAGTGTTTTCCAAAAGGCCTCACTGAACAGTCCCCATGTCAGCATGTTCAAATAAAGCTTTTATACCACACATCAAAGACCTTTTCTGCAGGTACTAATACAAGGGTCATGAAAGTCGACATTTATTAGCAATTAAACAAGACCAAATATTTGCAGGTGTAAGAGAGGCTGGTTCCACTCATGACCTTAACGCCATTTGCCTTCTTTATATCTTTCTGCATGGGATTAATGAGTGACAGAAGGGCTAAAAAAGTGATCAGACCTGCAGTAATTTAGGAGAGGTGAACCAAAAAAGTATGTGGGACACGGAGACCCCGTCTGCCATTGTACAGAAACCCTGACAGATCCCTCAGATGCAGCTGCGGGGGGACTAAGGATGAATAGTGTATATATAATAGCCAAAATGAGGCAGGATTTCCAAACTAAACGTTTATATAGTAGAAGATATGTTCACAGAGAACCACGAGTACTCGTAAAGAAAGTCTTCTTCACCATACAGCAGCTATCAAAACTTATTTGCGCATCTGCATATTTAATTTTAATACATCACATACAGTTTTGTTTATGAAACACACACAAAAATCAACTTCATGTGGTCAAAATGACATAAATGTCATGACACATTGTTTTTATTTATTCATTAACAGAGGCTTTAATCCAAAAGGAATCACAAATGAGCAAGCATCTTCATGTGGCAAGTTTGAAAATGTGATTTGAGCTATGGTATAGAGAAAAATCTCATTTTCGGCTTACTCCTTACACAAAGTCTCTGTATTAATTCTTTCAGACGTATGCATTGGTTGTCTTTGTTTTTTAATAGTTGCCACAAAGAGGCTGGGGATTGGTCCACACAGGATATGGTTTACACCAGTGGTGTGTGTGGACAGTGCACACTGGTTCTGGGGCCCCTTCCTCTGACCCATATGTCAGAAGAGGAAGCTGTCTGCCTGGGCAGAGCCTGCTGTACATCTCCCCTGCTCTGAGGGAGCAGCTCCTTGCCTCTTATTTCCTCAGGGGACCGTACTGTGATAAATGAAGGGAGGATGCGTACCATGCCCACACAGGAGGGGTGGTGAACAGGTCAAAATGACATGCACACATACACACAGAATGGAAATCCCACTTGCACACACACGTTGTCACCTTTAACCTGTTTCTTTGTCCTATAAATCAGGACATCAAAAGCATTACATCAGAAATGTCTCCTTGCTGTTGCTATTCATTGCAGCCCCTTTGATTTATTTAGTGTAGAACAATGTCTTTACGTTGTGCACTTGCAATCATTGCCTGACACACACAGTGCATGCACCCTACAGATGGACCCTGTTATCCATGGGTTTCATGTTCAGAACTGAGTACCGCAACACATTAGAGAATGGATGATTTGAGAACTGAAGCGTTGCAGGATGGAGATGGAGTGAAGGATTTCATATACAGCTTCGGGGGGCTTCGGGGGGGACCGGCGGATGAAACAAGGGATGGAGAACGATAGAACAAGAGAGAGAAAGACAGGAAAACGGGAGTGAGGAGGAAGGAGGCCGGCTAGTTAGAAACACATTTTTTGACTGCTCTCATGTGTCCGGATTATGTACTGTACTCATTACCCCACAAGTCCGTTCAGAGCGTCCGGAATGTTTACATTGTGCGTTTATACCGGACCGCCGAGACGGGCGTCTGTTTACAGATGCTGCTGGAGACATCCTCCATGTTATAGCAGCATAACATTCAGCAGCCTTGAGAGGCGGTAGCCCCCGACCCCAGGGTATGCTAAAGATATTATATTCGTTTATGACTAAACAACAGGAGGGTGAGCAGCAGAGAAACACGCGGGCAGAAACAGATGCATTTCAGGAGAGAGATCAGTGTCATTTCTAATGATCATGTTCTCCGGCCAGATTTTTCATCCCATACTGCCAGTGAGACATCCGGATTCTGAATGAGGCACCCAGTCGGTAATGTTACACAAATACAAGAATCCAGCGGTAAATAAAGATACAGAATGGAGCTCATCCTACGCTTGGACATCAGCCCGATACGCTCATGCTAAATAAACTGCTTTAGAAAATAAATGTGATTCGCTTCCTTATATAAACTACATTGATGTTGATAAAGAGCCCGGGCTGAAAAGCATATATACAGGCATATAGTTTCAGCTCCATAAATCTGAGCTCCCCTGCAGAGAGATGAAACTGCCTCCTACAGGCCTGGAATGGACAGGGAAGAAGTACCTCATATATCACATCAGCAAGAGATACTTCCTCCAGTGCTGCTTTGGAAATATATTCCTCTGTCGTTGTCTTTTTTTACTCCGGGTCTGGGAATTTGCATGAGCTAGCCGAAGTCTGTTTCCATTTCAAAAGTGAATTCACATAAAAAGCAATTTGTATATAAAGTCCCATGAGCAATTGTGACATGAATCAATATTTACGGACTAGCTATTGTTTGCTAGACTAGAATAATACAGTACTGAATGCCTATAATAGAGTACTAAAACCTCCATATTTACATTATTAATTAGCTATTGTGATCTAATGGCCATTCAAATTCACCCTCAAATTCAGAAGACAGACAGGAAATGACAATTGTCAGCAGTTCAGATAAAGGATCAATTGTTAGATCATAGGTTTGATTCCCAGCGAGCTCACAAACCTAGAGAATGTACCACAAGTTGCTTTGGATTAAAGCATATACCAAATAATTGAATTAACCTGGAGATGGACTGGAAGAGCAGAACTACCCACAATGCCCTTCAGGAGAAGAAGATTCATGATCAGGTCTTAATGCACCTCAAGTTTGTTTTTCTTTCTCACCACAAGTAGATTGAAGAGAGACAGAACCAGAGCGGGGGAGAAAAAGAGAGAGAGAGCAAGCAAAGGAAAGGTGATGAAAGAAACCATCTGGCCCAGGAGCTAATGTACATCAACACATTAATCCTCCATCCCAGAGTGATGAGTAGGAGGAAGAGAAAGAGAGAGAGAGAGAGAGAAAGAATGGTGACAGAAGCGAGGAAAATTAGACATGTCTAACACTAGTACGCCTTCCATCTCCAGAGAATCTGATTGACCATTGGTTAAAATCCCACATGCAAGCTGATATGATGCTCAGCACTTACTGGTTGAGTCTAGCAGTGGACTGTATGTGTGTCAGTACTTGTGGGTGTCATGTAGACTAAGTAAAGCTGAATAATAATATATTATTTCATATCTCATAAAAGAACAGGTGTTTTATAAATCTGTTCCATAAATCGCCGGTAAGGATCCAAATGTCCGAGGCCACATAGAAAATCTGAAATTCATATTAATATTTCACCCAAATTGTTATGCAGGCAAGGTCATTTGTAATGTTTTTTAATTGAATAACTTGTAGTTTGTCAATCAAAACCAGTTTGCCCCTTTAAACTGCATCTCTCATTTGCAATTGTATTTTTATATCTGACAATAAGGGGTCATGCTTCATCATCCTCTCTGAACATTAGAACTTAACACTCATATACCATCTTCCTCCTCCACCTCTAACCCCCCCCCCAACCACCTCACTCCTCATTTTAAATTTTAAATTAATTTTGTTCACTAACTGATCCTAATTAAAGTGTATTTAACTGCACTCCAAACACTCACACTTTTATAAACAGGAAATGATGTGTCAATCCACCTCTAGCAGGGTCTGGGCATCTCTCTGGCATTTCAGATCATCTGCCTGGGTTCATCTTTATCTATCAATCACTTTGTTTTTTATGAGGAGAGATCGATAGAGCTGTACTCTATAAAGTTTCGTTTAAACGCTTCCATTCCTTGGCATGTTGGAGCTGCAGTGAAGCGTGTAATCGTAACACCATGTCCGAGGGTAGAGAGAACTCACAGGCCAAATTGCCTGTGTCATCACCCGTGTCGGGCTGTGAAATAGTGAGCTTGACGTCATCGCTCCTGATAGAGGCGAGTGTGGCCACGGAAGGGGGTTTGTGGGGGGGAACGGTGGATCTGCTCAGATCATTATGTTGTGCTCCCATGATAAGCATTTAAAATTATTACCTATGCCTTTTACCTTCTAACTGTTGTTTTCGTTCCTTGCCTGTTCTCTTCCTCCAGTGCGCCCATCAGCCTCTCTCTTTACCTTCCTCTGTGTTTGTTTCACGGCCATAAACTGTGTTGCACTTTAATTTTGACTTCTTTTTAACCCTGTGAATATGGAGCTCCAACAAGCTTCAAGAAGATCAATAGTGCTGAAACAACGATGCTCTTTTAACTCAGTGATCCTGTGCAGTGATATTAAATATTAAAACGTACAGGTGTAGAATTCAGCGCACCTAATATGGATGTTTTGAGTGTGTTGTTTGCCACTGCCTACACAAGTTGTTTTGGAGGCTGGCAGCAGCTGTGACTGCCAATGAACCCGTGCCTGCTAAAGAACAGCTACTTTCCCCTTTTTAAGTCTGTGGCATGTAATATGACGGGGATCATCTGCACCTGATCCACTGGGAGATCACAGGAGTGAAAAAAGCATTAACCGTGACTTTGAGTTTCTGATGGGCATGCATGAGGACTGCCCCTCGAGCTCTGCCTAACATACACACGCACAACCACGCATACGTGAACACAATACGCCGCATATGTGAACACACACATTTGGGGTCGTATATCTGTTCCAACAATCCCTCCCACCTGAAACCGGACCGTAAGACTGACCCCTTTCACAAGCCGAATAGCTCTATGGAATAAATAGATGAACCACGTCTATTTATAATCCTCAAGCTGTGTTTATTCTGAAGTAAGATGACTAAGAAAGACACTTCTCAGAACACTTGTTTAATTTAAGATGTGTGCCTTGGAGGCCAAATCCATCTCTGTTACATTTTGGGCCCGCTCGGTCTGTGGAATCCGTTCTAAATCCCACCCTCATCACGATACTGAGTCTTGCGATCCTGTTAGCATCCTGGCTAAAGTCCAACTTCTCCATTTGTTTGCAGGCCGAAATTATACAATAAAGTAGCAGATTACAGTAGTGTTAAAATAATCAAGAAAATTGTTTCTGTAGATCATAAAAGGTTACAGATGTTTTCACACTTTGCTATTGCAATAATATACAGTATATATATTTAAAAACATAGTGTATAGTAAGTTAAAGACCCTATGAGGTGTCCACTACATTGGATATCACCACATAAACATCACACAGTATTATACCCTGTATTAGTCTAAAAATATAATAAAGAAATGTATTCTTTAGAAGTCCGGTACTGCACCTTTGGTATAATGTTGTCACACCTGTTTTTACATCACATGTTCTGTGATTTGATTAAAGGCAATCTGTCATCTGAACTAGTCTTTAACAGATTTCTATTAGGGTTGCAATGTGCACTTATGGAGATAATTGTAATCATGTGTTATGACGAACACTCTGTGTTAGATCATACTAATACCAAGATGACCAAAGCACTACAGTACATCAGTTATACATACATAGACTGCTACACCTACCATATGACCCATATTCAGACAGAAATAACTAATCATTGTGTAATAAATGGTCTATAATTTAAATCTATTCCCAATGCTCATCTAATCTGATCTGTGTTACACAAAAATCAAATCCACCAGATCATCATCCTCTACCTCTTCTGTGTCTTTTCTCTGTTGTCAGCTCAGCTGTGGACAGCTGCTCTGAATTACCTGAAGGTATTAGCAAGGGTTCCCCTGAGAACCGGTTCAAGCAATGGTTCCATCCGTTCCGTGTGGTCTTAACCTCCTCTCTATTGTGACAGACTTCAAACCTCTAATCAACAGTGTCCCCATCCAGACAGCCCAAAAACCTCACCTACTTACTAAACTCCTTATATTTCCAGTGTTTGAGCACACAAACTGTTATTTACACTGCGTGAGGTTACTGGAGAACGGGTATAAAAAATAGTGTTCTGGAAAAATGCATACCATGGAATGTATTCATTTTTGGCATGAAATCTAAACTCCCTCCGTCAACCGTGTCTTCCACCATCACCCTCTGCCTACAAATAAAACAATTTATAAAAGTCATCTGATGACAGAGGCGTCACATCTGCAGCGCGTATAATAGAATGCGTTTCCAAGAAGGTCTGAACACATGTGGACCACCTGCATGTGGATGTCCACCCACCTGAAAACACAGCCACTCATCAGAGCAGCAAAAATGGCCTCTGTGTGTACTATGTCCTCTGTCTGACTGTACTAAACTTTTAATATGCTAATAAACTCTTTTCCATAATAAACATAAGCTGATATCTAAACTGTTTTTTGTGTGTGTGAATGATCTCTATGCAGCCCAATAATTTTGTATAACAATATGATCTTTCAGTGACATCAATGAATTACATCAGGGAAAACATTTTCTGTCATCAGATATAAGTTTCTTTTAAAAGAAAACAAGCTATAGTTTAACAGGGACATTTTGGCACTTTGTGTAAATGTTTACATTAAATGTACACATTAGAGCTCATGTCTAACCAAAATGTTTTGAAATAATACATGGTGCAAAATTACATACCGTATATGCTGGTACATGCAGAATTTGCAGTGCTAGTTTTGATTCTTGGGCACTGTTGGACTACATCCTTGGGCACCAAAACAGAGGTCACTTCCTGTAGCCTAAAACATATGTTTACTTACGTCTGTTTAATTAATCCAGACATATTGGCTTTCTGATTCTTTTAAAGGCTAGAAAATAAACGGTTTAATTTTCAATTTAAGGTACGAGTAAAAAAAAACTACGAAAAAATTGACTAGTGTCCAAGTGTTTTAGCACCTGAAACCTTGTGGGAGTAATAAACGTCAGGGGGATATTTATAGCGTAGTATATGGAGAATGCCCAAATCCCTGCTCTGCAATAACGCATATGCATCTGCTAACCACATCAGACTTGCCCTCTCTCTCTCTCTTTCCCTCTGACAGCAAAACAAGCTCATAGAAACGTGTACAAGTATCAGCCCCTACTGATCTCCCCCATACACCCTGTTCATTTACACTTTCATTGGCGACCCAGCAGAGCCCTGCATGGCCCCCAGCTCAGGTTAAATTTAGCTCACAGTCACCTTTAGGAAGTAGAAGTCAAATGAAGCTTGATATTAGCTTAAGATGATTAGTGATACTGTTGGTTGACAAATCCGTGTTATTTGGCTAACATAAATCACACATTGACTGTAATTTAAATGGCACATATGTAATGCAGAGTGCCAAACCACCACCATTTTATTCATTTTTTGTAGATACAAGATATAAAAAATACAAGTCCCTTGTAATTCAAGAAAAGTATAACTTTCAGTTCATATATTGATTCCGTAACAGTTCTGGTGGAACAATGAAATCATTTGGTGAAGGATTTCTCAGACTGATCTAAAGCAGTCTTTTAATGACTGCTTATTAAAAGATCTGGCTCATAAGAATCATTTGCATTGTGATTTTTACTGCATTGGGCATGCAGATTATATATTTATTATATATTTATTACAGGAAAGTTATTTATATATCTTTCCTGTAGCTCAGTGGTTAGAGCATGGGTTCAAATATATCTGCTGGCTGACATATTTCTGACTGTCTATGGTTTTAACTTAACATTCGCTGTTTATATCATTTATAAAAATGTAGCTTTTAATCACAATAGCTTGATAACGTGTGTTAGATAATTCTAAAACATGACACAAGTGTACCTGGGATGGAAAGAAAGGATATCATTCAAACGGCACATTTTGTGGTCATTTCTTGTGGTTGCTAGGTAACCGGGTGGTTGCTAGGTGGCCAAAAGGGACCACCCTAGTATTATACTCCTTAGATTTGCATGGGGTTCCTACTTTAATGTATGTCTGTGTGCTTCAACAAAGCCATTATTTAAGTACTAGCACACATCTCCTCAACAAGCCACATGATTTGAGATATTATCTGGGCCGTAATGTTTATGGAGTATCTTGCAGGGTGGCACTATGTTATTAGAGCATAAAGATGTTGGTGTGAAGGAGTTATTGCTGTGTTGCATAAGTCAGTGTGCTGGTGGTATTTTTAAAGTTCATCAGTGACCACAGCTACTTTTCACAGCCAGCCTGAGCCAAATACATTAACACCCGAAACTGCACCATCATTTCTGTCCCCTTTGTCATATTAATGGTGTTGAGAACGTGTTTTGAGATCACGAAGCGCATGTTTGAAAATAACTCTGCTTGTAAACATGCGGACGAGTAAGAATGAGTGTGAGAGAAGAGGAAACAGTAATATTATGTGTGCTTGAGAGAGAGAGACACAGAGAGAGGGAGAGAGAGAGCGCATGTGTGGGTTTCTGTCCATATAAATCATTTCAGCACAGCTGCAACCTGCTCCCCGATCCATCCGAAGATAAGCCTTCTCAAATCTCCCTCCGACATCATCTGGCTCTTCTCTAAGTTCTCAGGTTCGTTTGCGAGCACGTGTGCGTGGATTGCTGAAACTGTAGATGGCATTAAATATAAATATATGCAATAAAAATAATTGTATATGCACCTCATATGAATATCCATATCAAATCGTACATAATTGTTCATTGTGTATTACCTTACAAATTAAAATTGAAACACTTATTACTTACTACTTAAATTACTTATTACTTACTTATTACTTAAAATCGAAACACTTATTACAAATTAAAACACTTATTACTTTTAAAATGTCTGGCACACACAAATAAAGAATTTGGTGTTCTTATAGATGTCTCTCTGCTTTCCTGCTTTAACACCTCCTGCAATAGTACAGAGATTGTGAATTTTAGAGCAAACTGGAATTGTTTTATCCATATGTAAAGATGTGGGTGGACAGGGCGCATCTAGCAGGGGGGGATTGACAGAGTTCAGGGAGTAAGACGAGAGGAAAACAGCAGATGGAGTTTGGATCAGACTCCCAGTGACTTGGCAGTCACATTTCATAGTTTGCACGTATAGAGTGATTTTCTCGTTCTGTCATACATACACAAACACATGCCTTAACACATGGTACACAAATGAATCTAAAAGTACATACTTACATTTACATACTCTTAAACTCGGCATACAGGTTTAGGATAATCCTTTTTCTAAGTTCTTGACTGGTGTCCTGATATGGGTATGAATTAAAGTCTTTTTTTATTAATTTCTTGTCTTTGTGAGTTTTATCCTATGACAACCACCTGTGACAGCTGTAATGCTGACCACAAATTAATAAAATTAAAATTTCAGAGTGGTTTGTTAAAAGTATGGAAAGTAAAACTAAGTAAATATTGTCTTCAGATATATGACGCCTCCCATCAACTACTCAGCCTCCACCCGATCTGCCAAACATCACAACCTTCAGGAAACAACTTAAAACGCATCTGTTTTGCAGACACCTGACCAATCCCTAATGCTCTGATGTTCAACCTCGCTTCATGTATGTAAAAAAAATGTCTTCTGTTCATACTGTCCTCAGCATAAGAACTAATCTCACTTGTAACCGCAGCTTTGTAGACTTTGCTTGTTGCTTCTTAAGGGCAAAAAGGTTAAATGCTCTCTCTCTTTGTAAGCAGCTTTAAATAAAAGCATCTGCTAAATGTAAATGTAAGTATAGTCTCCATATACAGAAGCATGTCAGTAAAATGCTATTTAGGGATTTGTCAGCAGCTACATGGGCCGTGCTGGGCAACACACTGTGGTTATTAGAGTCTGCATGGCTCTGCACGGACAATATAAAGCAATAAGGCTACATTAGCCGCTACGCTTCTCACTAGAGATGTGCTTAATGAGATGGAGAGGCAGCACACACACACACACACCTCAGGTGCCAAATAAAGTTTAGTTTAGTTTTCAGAAAGTGGAAAATCATCTTAATAAAGACTTTATAAAGAATTAATAATAAAGAATTATTATTATTATTATTAAAACCATACAATTTAGTAAAATATTTTAGGATATTTTGTATTAGAGAGGTGTGATGTGAGAGATGTGCCTCATTAGATCTACTTACTGAAGCGATGCGCATCACAACAGCTCCATCATTAACACACTGAATGACGACTGCCCATCCGCTCACCTCTGCTGTTCATCACGACAGGCACCCATACAGTCAGGAATGCCCCAGATCAGCTCTTATCAACATACACTTTTAACCCAGTGTGATCAGGGTTGGATCATTCATTCATTCAGAAGGGGTCGGGAGATGATGCAGCCGGTCATGTGACGGGTGTGAGATACCGAGAAGGTCTGAGGAGCCGAGAACAGAAGCAGCAGTCCCCATCCGTCTGGAATAGAAGTGTTAACAATCTGCACGAGAACAGTGACACAACCTTGAAAATGTTTGACGTCATTTCATCACATGACTTCTAGAAAAAGACTACAATGATACAATGAATGATTTATAAATCATAGAGATTTTTCTGTAATTTAATCAGATTTTAATTTAAAAGACTGAAATATCAATTTATTGTTAATGATCATTTTTAGATGTGGTCTTACGTGGGCTTACAGGTTATTTGAACTACTCCACCCCTTTCAAATTGTACTCGCTTATTTGACACATTTGCGTGTGTTTGCATGAGTATCTGTTTATGCAAATCTATAGTGTATATCAGACATGCATACGCCAGAACAGAAAAAGAGACAACACGCTGACTTTAAATGTACACCAATCATAAAAGTTAAAAGCTATTCTATTTAAAAAGCCCCACAATAAGCAATCTTTAATAAGCAGTGTGAGAGTGAGTGTTTGGTCAGGATACGCACAAACCCAAAACATCCACTGACTGACCTCATTAACTCAAAACAGACACGCATAGCTACTGGTCATCCCTCTCGTTAACGCACTGGCTACAGTCAAGGAAAAGAGTGGCAGCTGTCCTTAGGGAAATAAACCATTTTGAGCGCACAGACTCATCTTCCCTGAATTAGCCTCGGTGACCCTGAAGCCCCTCTGGTGTGCAGAGGTGACCTTCACCTTCCCCACCTTCAACTGCATAATAACAAATCAGAACAAACATCTACGGCCAGAAAACTGAAGACTGAAGGCAGTACTTTGTGTTCTTTGAGGTTAAGTCTTAAGGCATGACCTGCAGGTGCTCTGAAACATCAAAAACAATTCAATTGTGGACTTCATCTTAGCACTCATGCCTGCTCTAATGCTACCCAGGTTTAAATTTCTAATGCCGTCTGCCTTTAAAAAAGTTGCACTTTATTCAAGAATGTTTTTGTTAATACGCATTATCTACTTGCTAGGCAAATATAGGGAGAAACTAAGGCAGAGAGGAGCACTACGTTTATTGGGGAGCCAAAAACACATCAGCCTATGCTATACAGAGTGGGGCCTTTCATTTGAAGGGCTCTTCATTTATATAAATGATTATTTGTTTCACAGATGGCTGCAGTTTGCATGTGTCCCTAATATGTCATCCAGCCCACAGAAAAATTAATTTCCTCTTCAAAAATGAGAAAACCAGCAAGACTGGGTTTTAAAAGTGTAGAGGGCCTCGCATTGACTATACTATGCCTCTCACCACAAATAAGAAATAGGGCTTCAGAACAAAGCCTAAAGACACAATAAAAGGTTGAATTACAATAAAAAAAACTCTCTAAATTGGAATTATAATACTTTAAATGTTATACCAGACTGTACATCCAACCACGTGATGTGTCATATATCAAAGTCATATTATAAAGTACATTTCCATAGCACAGGCATTAGATGGTTGAATGGACAGTGATGCCAGAAACTGGACACCGAAACCAAGCTTATTAAAGGCTTTAAATAGTGA